>VUQR01023854.1:0-42758 GCA_015108515.1 Hemichromis elongatus | reverse complement strand
ACAATTTGTAATCACAGCAAAGAAGTGTGATAGGTCTCCAGTTATCTAGAAGGATAGAGTCCTTGTTAGGTTTAGGAAGTAAAGAAATTATTCCTCGTTTCATGGTTGGAGATAACATTTGATCATTTATACATTCATTAAATACCTCTAGTAATAAATCTCTAATATCACTCCAGAAATACCTATAAAATTCAATTGTGATTCCGTCAGGACCTGGTGATTTACCACTCGCCATTTGGGAAACAACAGTATCCAGCTAAAGTAATTTCAGACTCATTGAGATTTTTAAAGTCTGCGTCAATTTGAGGAATTTTTTCATGGATAGAGCTAAAGAAAGACATAGTCTCCGAACTAGAATAATTTGTAGAGTAGAGGGCTGAATAGAATTCTGTAATATAGTTATTTATAGTCTGTTGGTCTTCAGTTAGGGTATTATTAATTTGTAACTTCATTATAGTTTTTTTTGTTTGTCTAGTTTTCTCCAGATTAAAGAAATAAGTAGAATTCTTTTCCCCCTCCTCAATCCATTTTGCCCTTGAACGAATGAAGGCACCTTTTGCTTTGTCTAGCGGCCTTTGAGGCTGCAGAACCTGAATTGGGACACAGCCGTAAACGTTAAAACGTAAGCACCACCGTGAACGTGTCTGGCGCGACTGGAGCTCCTGTGTCTGTCAGACCGCGACACAAAGCCCCGCCCCAGCTTTCTACTCTGCGCTCAACAGTTTCCTTGTTTCATATGCAGATGTAATTACAGCAATTTTAGTGAAGATTATTTACTTTTGTTACATAAAAGAAGGAGGAATTTGGTAATCTTGGCCAATGCGAAGTCAATAACAAATAACTTGGATATGGATGAATTTGTAAGGGTTTTTGGAAAGGAAGCCGGAGTCTGTTGTTGTAGAGTGGATTGAGGAGAAAGGAGAGTGGAGCTGTTCATTTGCAAACATAGTATTCAGTTTCTTGCAAACAGTATGCTTAAAACAAGACAAAATCTGCTTTTTTTTTTATACTTTGTGAATTTTCTTTTTTTATAACTCGTCCTACCCTGTTAATAGTGGCAGTAGGGTGAATTACTATTGTTGGGTTTAAATATATTTATTTGTCCAGTTAAGGTCAATGTCATGTTTTTAGTTGTTAAAATCTGATGAGCATTTATTTTATTTTATTTTTTTATTTTGTTTTTGTTTTTAACGTGGTCAGGGCGTTCGTGTGCCTCAGTGACCCTAAAAGCTAGATCAGCTGAAGCTTAGCCTTCAGGTGGGACGTCCAAGTTGGTCAGGTTTTAGGGTAGAGGCCTGACAAAGTGCAATCCAATAACATGACAAAAACAGTTATCCAGAGCACTGAACTCAACCCCCATCCCTTTACAGCCATGTGCTCCCTTTACATTTCTGTCTGCTTGCAGCAGATTGGTGACACTGACGAATTGTAAGCCTTAAAAAAAAGAAAACAGAAACAGTTCAGAAACTGAACTAAAATTTAATAAAAAAATGTGCAAATGTTAAATAACAAAACTATAACAACTCTGGATCATACTCTGCATATATTGCTTTTTATAATCTATTTCCATGCATGTTTACATGTGGCTGCACCATATGGCAAGGGAGTCCTTGGGATCTAAATATAAACCAATGCCTTGCTTGGCCTCCTGCCGCAAAAGATGGAGGAAATAAATTGATGATGGTGTTGAGTCTGTCCAAGAAGTAACCTAATATGTTTGTCATGTCACTGGCACATGGATGAGTGAAATAGTGGTAATGTCAATAAAACACAGAGGACAGAATGATTGGTCCAGGCCTGCTTAACCTCTCTGTGCTGTTTGTTTGCTTAATTGATTCAACAAATCAGAACATTTTCTTTAAACACTCAAAATACACACTTTTTATTTATTATGCATATGTTATGGTCAGAGCGTGTGTGTTGAGTTTATGGCTGTGCGTCTCAAAGTAGGTCCTTAAAGGCGACATGCTCGTGTATGTTGTGCTCCAATGGTGGGCGGGGTTACCTATATTGTAGCCAATCCCTTGTGTTTATTTTGTGATGGGCACGTCATACAGTCAGTGCCAAGCCAACGAAGCCAACCAGAGTAAACAACTAAGTTAGCCTTTCAGCTAGCTAGCAACTTCTGGTATGCATTCATTTCTTAAGAGATTGTATTATATAATTCAGCTTCATTAACAGTTTAAACGTATAAAAGTATGAACATGTAGTCGACACCTCACAGCTATGTTGATTTATTAAAACCTCGTTTTCCCCTGTTAGAGTGTTAAATGTTGTAACATCAAGTTCGGTGTTTGGTTAGCATTCGCTAGCTGGCTCTGTCAACCAGCCTAGGTTTCTATCACTGCTAATGGCTAAGTGTTAGCCATAGAAGCCAAACAAATGATAGGAGTTTATAGATTTTTGCTTTATTTGCTATTTTCATACTTTTTCTAGAAATGGCGTCGTTAACGGCGACAGAACCAGCGTTACACCCAGGTACAACGCCAGCAGTAGAGTCCATAGTGCCTGCTTGTATGTTTGCACCGGACCGGGGGTGTGCTGAGGATCCGTCCGGCGGAGAGGGCTTTGAAGACGGCGAGGATACAAACGGAGAACCCGCGGATCATTTAGACTTAAGTAGTAAGGTGGGCCTCATTGTTAACTATGCGTTTAATTTTTTTTAATACATTCCGACTTATCAAATTGTTCATTGGTTTTCTATATTGTAACTCTGTGGATGAGTGCCACGTAGTATGCCATAGTAACGTTACAGGTGCCTGAAAGTTGGACACTGTGCAACATCCCAGAGAAAGTGACACGTACAGTATTTTGCACGGCATATGTAACTGCATCCAGCTGGCAGCATACTAGACATGTAACATAACTACTGTACATGCAAACTCTGCAGTTCTTTTTATATTGTTGAATGACTGATCCTAAAAAGTCAGACTGAAAAAAAAACTTTATTGTGTAGAATAGTTTTTATAAAATGCTGACTATTTGTCATGGTAGTGGCTTGCTGAATGTGCACTCACAGAAGACTTGTTTAACTGTGTTTGCCCTGTCTGACCCTTACAAATCTTCAGCTATTATCTCATTTACTGTCTCTACCTTTCAGCTCGTCCTTGTGAGTCCAACAGGGGAACAGTATGATTCATTACTGAGACATTTGAGGGAGCGGATAGATGAGGGCTGCGGAGAGACAATCTATGTGGTTGGGATGGGCTCAGGTAAGAGTTAGCAACTTTCAGTGAACTTCAGTAAAGTATACATTGTAAAATAGGATAACGTGGCAAGAAAACACACACAAAAGGCAGGCAAAAAGGTTACAGTGTTTGAGCAATAAAGGAATTCAGAATTAAAAGTTAACATGTAGTGTTTAAAAAAAGTAATTTTTTAAATTTGAAATAATCTATTAGTACTTGGAAACTGTATGTTGTTATTGAATGAGAGGAAATATTTAATTAACGCTCAAGGTCTGAGATTATTTAAGGCAAGAAAGCTGTGTTTTCAGTCATCTGCCACCCATAGGTGGCACCAAAGACTTTTCTCAGGCATATTGTTTTTAGACTAGGCTGAAATCTCCAAAGCAAAGGAAAAAAAAATTGTACAGCATTAATCATGTCAGTGCCTAACTTCTAAAAAAAATCTTAACTATTCATAAACATAAATTCAAACATCTGGCTGTCGGAATAACATATATTGTTTCACAGCCATAGTAATTGTTAGGGGAAGGTAGTTTTATTAGTATATTTCAGTCACTACTGTGTTATAGCTGTGTCATCACTTCTGGGCCTCCCCGACAGCTAATCCCATTTGTTTTCTCTTCATTCTAAAGCGCTACACACAAACACAGCAGGCTGTTTTGTGCTATTTTTTTGACTGTTAAAGCAACATGTCTGACCCAGAGCACCCATGAGAGCGTGTCACTTTATCCTCAGTCAGCACAGGCACTGTCAGTAGTGCAGGGGTACAGACAGAATACCAGCACCAATGGCTTTTCTTACTAGACAGACAAAAACTAAGAGACTTTCTGATGTGACTGACTGTTTTCGTTTTGTCAGTCATTCACAGTGCAATTAGTGGAAGCCTTTTTCATTCATTTTGAAAATTGCTCTGGTCTCAGTAATTGAAGTGTTCTCTTCTCTCTACACCCACTCCCATCTTTCTTTTAAACACCGCCCGTTTTTCCCTCTTTCTTCTGTGTGGCATTCGTCCTCCCAGTCACCACCCTCTCATATTACATGTTAGTAACATTCATGTATTGCACGGTTAGCGACGAAGATGCCAATTTTCAAAGGGTGCGGGTTCGCATTACTCATGAAATTGCTTTTACTAAAAAACATCCATTAAATTGGTTTCTCACTGTCTTGCATCAAAGTAACTCCTTCCTTTCTTATATGCTTTGTTTAGATGGAGGCGATTATGGTCTGGATGAAAAGGACATGGAGGCGTCGGTGGCCACCGTGCGGTCGCTGTGTGAACAGATCGAGGCTGACTTAATCATGCTGAGAGAAAGGACAGACGCTGGAGGAAAGATTCGGGACTACCTCATCCGTCGACGCGTGGGCGAGCAGGATTTCCTAGAAGTCAGGTAAAAAATATGAGGAGAGGTTCTGCGGTGTTGGCCAAAGAATCATTAGAAAATGTAGCTGCATTATTAGCTTCTTAATGCGACTGATGGGTTTGGCTATTATTGAATGCCAGGTTATATGAAAATATGAGAACTCAAAACATATTCAAACATATTCTGTTCCATAAATGAGTTGTGATGTATCACTGCGTTCAGAATGCTACAGACATGTCTGTTTGGCCCTCTCACCAGCACTGCAGAAGAAGTTTATAGGCAGATTTAAAGCACAGGTTCCTGTGTAGTGATAGTTGTTTCCAGCAGGAAGAAGTATGTAATTAAACCAATGCACCTGTCTAACATTGCTCCACTTTTTAAAAACAGCGTTTTGAACGAATCAGATACGAATTTACACTTTCAACAAGTCTTCTTCTTTTGTCAGCAAAGAGCTTCTCTCCCAGATATTCACAAGAGCAGAATAAGACGCAGTAAAAGAAAAAAACTGACAGCCAGACTAAAATTTACAAGAATGAAATGGAATGAAACTCAGTTCACCCTTTATTAGATCCTATTATTTTGTTTATTAAATACTTTTATGTTTGCATTCTTTTTTTGTAATATCAAATTGAAGCCTCTTAGAAAAGGAAGTCTGCCTCACACTCTTGGGCTGAATTTTTGAAATTCTCCTTGATTTCCTTTTCAGCTGCTCTTTGCTGCAGGACTTTTGTTGTTCTACATTTCACTTTAAAATATTCCTAAGGTGCTGTGTAGCATTCAGGTCAAGGGACATGTTGGTAAAATCCTTTCCAGGGAGTTCCCTCGGTACTCAGGTATTGTGTTTGCCACATGTAAACTTCATTAGGCCGGCTCGCCAGTAATTTTGTGAGGCATTTAAGAATTGTTATGTTGTTTATCCATCTGGGAGAAATGACACAGACAGTCCCCCTGCTTTTATTTTAAAAGTTCAGTCGCTGTTCATCTCCCTGACACCTCTCTCCCCGCTGACTGAATCACTGGCCATGTTGCCATGTGGTGATCCTCTGTCATTCACCTACTTCCCCAAAAAGCCTTTCCGACTGCTCCAACTCCACTCTGTGCAGAACCTTCAGCAGGTGGAAACCTGTTGTCTCACAGATGGCAGAGCAAAGTAAGAACTACTGGCACCACCTGTAGCTCAAAACAGAGGAAGTAGAGTTCATCCACAGGATTAGACTCACTGGAGAAGTATTCGATGATATGAGACAGCTATCACAGCGGCTGGTAAATAAAATAATAACACAGGAGTAATAGCTGAAGTCTGCAGCTCATGTGTGTGCATATACACGTTATAAAGCCGAGCATACGTGCAAAAACAGAATGTAAACCCAAAACGTTGCGTACATCGAATGTAATCTTCTAAACCTTCTGCAGTCTTGCAGCTCCATTATCAGTTCACCACCGGCCCAGTGTTTCACAGTCAGTACAGCAGACCTGATTGGCTTCACATCAGACATGCTGGACTCTTATCTCATCCACACTAGTAATCTTCATCATATTGGCCGAACCACACGCTCCCAACATCCATCGAGTTTCTTTTCATGTGTGATCTTGCAGTTGTGTGAGCAGAGTTTTCCTCTCGCAGCCTCCACAGAGGCTTACTTCACGTGTTTTCTTTCACACTGCCTGAGCACAGATAACCCTTGTGTCAGAATCACCTACCTGTCTGTAGCAAGGGAGCAAAGAGGAGTCATTTTTTGATGGCAGTCACTTTCTTTCTTAACCTTCATAGAAGAGTTGTCTACTGTTGCAGAACCAGGAACCAAAGGCCCAGCTGTGATGGCCTTTTATAGCCTTGCTGATGCAAAATAACCCAATTTGAAAATGAACTGCACCTGTTGTATGCTGTACTTCGTATTGTTGATGTCTGTGTCCATATTTTATAGCCTGGTCCCGTTTGTTCCTGTTTATACAACAGCAATAAACCAGAAAACAAATACACTGGCCTGCTGGTGACAGATGATGATTTATTATAGCACAGGCCCTTTTGGTGCCTTATGTTGCTGCTGGGAGTATTTATTTACTTTTGGCTTGTCTTTTCTTATTGTGCGTAATTTGGGTTTCATTTATGTTGGATTGAATTTAAAGGGGTTGAAAATTGTCTCGTCCTGAATTTGACTTAATTTACCTTCTATTTATTTTGCAGTTTAAGCTGCGGATACTTGTTTACTTCCAACTTGTTATAATCAAATACACAAGAACAGAAGTGGACAAAATTATTAGTAAAAGAAGAAAAAAATACAGATGTAGGTATTTAAAGCTTGAGTTGGATTTCGTTTTAGGCTCAATGAAATACGTGGGAGTCCCCATCAGGTTTATTTTTAGGAAATGAAAGCTGAGAACCTTCACAGACTCAGTGGGAGGGTTCAGAGGTGGGAGAAGGTTTTGTAATGACTTGTCCGTATGAACAAAGTGTTATCGAAGCAGTCCACAAAGTCGGCTGCACGCACAGCAGATCAGCTGATCTCACTGCCAGCCCTCGGAAGGCTCTGACTGGCTCTCTCATACGGGGCTCGCTGTTTTAAGCTCCTTTAGCCTCCGCCACAACAAAGGTCCCGACTGAAGTAATAGCCCTGCATACATTCCCCTGTACTGAAACTTGTGTTATTCACTCGTTTTGCTTTTCTGTTATCCTTTTTCCAGAGTGGCCGTTGTTGGGAATGTGGACGCTGGAAAGAGCACCCTGCTGGGAGTGTTAACCCATGGTGAGCTGGATAATGGCAGAGGGTTCGCTCGCCAGAAGCTCTTCAGGCACAAACATGAGATGGAGAGTGGGAGGACCAGCAGTGTGGGCAACGATATCCTGGGCTTTGATCAGGAAGGACAGGTGAGCTGCTGTCAGTGGTGAATGGGCGAAATCAGTAGAGAAATGCATTTTATAGTGTTGAGTACCAAATTTCAAATAAACGGTGCTTAGTGAAAGACACCATTCAGATGGTAATTCTTCTTAATTTTTTCCAAAGTTTGTTAGCTTTATGGATTCATGTGAAAGTATAATTGTGGAAGGTTTGAACACATTTAGTTTACAGCATGTATTTTCTTTCAAAGTTTCACCCTACTGTTTTTTTCCTCACATCCATTATAAGTTATGTTTTTTTTATTTTCTGTCTTCATGTTTCCTTAGGTGGTAAACAAGCCAGACAGCCACGGCGGGGGTTTAGACTGGACAAAGATCTGTGAGAAATCCTCCAAAGTCATCACCTTTATTGACTTAGCTGGGCACGAGAAGTACCTGAAGACCACAGTCTTTGGCATGACGGGACACCTGCCTGATTTCTGCATGCTCATGGTGAGGGAGATAGAAAGTTTCGATGTTAACTATTTCCTGGCAAATCCTTTGTTACTTTTCTGCTCCTGCTTCTGGCCTCACATATTTAACCACTCATCTCTGTGTTTCTTGTCTCTCCGTTTAGGTTGGCAGCAATGCTGGCATTGTTGGCATGACCAAGGAGCACCTGGGTCTAGCGCTGGCCCTGAACGTACCCGTGTTTGTCGTGGTTACCAAGATAGACATGTGCCCAGCTAACATCCTGCAAGGTAAAGAGACTAACTCCAACACAGCTGTATCACTGCTCCGTTCTACATCTTTAGGTCCAGTTTCTTAACTTCATGCTCAGAGTGGGAAGTTTTGCAAATTCAGCATAATCTCCATTCCCACAGCAATGTTTACAGCAACTCAGCCATACATACCAAAGACCGCCATTGTTTTGTTAAAGGCAGTGAATGCTAATTCATGCTCTACACTTCATGGCTCTGCTTTAATGATGTTAAGGTAGGATTTGTGAAACTGGGCCCTAATTCTAAAAAGCATCTTTGGGAAGAAAATGAATAATACAAACTAAATCGCTAGATGGCTTTTAACTGAGAGAGAAGTTCACAAAAACAATAAACCACTGGAAGAGCAAATAAAGAACGTGATAGTAATGAAGAAATAATAAAACATGATTAAATATGCTTATAAATGAAAAGTAAATTAAAAGGAGTCTTTCTTCCACTTAAAGCTTACTGTACCACTTTTCCACTTTCCATCTTTTTAAATATGTCGTTTATTTTCACTTTGTCAAGTTGTTTTGTTCAGATTTCGTCATGAGTGTTGTTTCTGTGTTTGTCTGCAGAGACACTAAAATTATTACAGAGGTTATTAAAGTCGCCAGGCTGCAGGAAAATCCCAGTGTTGGTGCAGAACAAGGATGACGTCATCGTCACAGCCTCTAACTTCAGCTCTGAGAGGTAAGACCAGAGAGCAGGTGGGACGATGGGCGTCACTGTGCTGGGATATAACAGCAAAAGCTCTTTAGCATTATTACTATTGTGCTCACATTATCTCAGTGCTTTAACACATAGCTTGGTTCACATAGGTAATCTAGATTCTGCTTTCACATTTGAACCAATCAGGACACTGCTTTCTGTTCTTTGGCTACGTTCACACTGCAGGCGAAAGCGCATCAAATCCGACTTTTTGACCCTATGCGCCCCATATCCAATCACGGTGTGACAGCGTGAACAGCACAAGTCCGATATTTTCAAATCCGATCTGGGTCACTTTCGTATGTGCTACTGAATCCGATACATGTCCGATGTTTTAGAAAGCGACTGCTGTTTGAACGGTCGTGTCGCATTAAATCTGTTTACGTCACTGACACAAGACAGACGCCGATTATCAGCGCCGGAGAAGACAAATGAGAAAGCATGGCGACGGAAACTGGAGACGGAGCGAGTCAATGGACAGAAACTGAAGTTTTGGACTTGATTAGCACACGGGGAGACAATTCTATTCAATTCTGTGTTCGCCATTTTTACTTCCGTAAACAGAGCGCGTTGTGTGTAACGTCTTCTTTTGAGCATGCGGGTGAACGTTCACACTAGAGCCACATTTTATTTGTAGTGTGAACAACCACACAGAAAAAATCAGATCTGGTAAAAAAATCGGAATTGAGCATTAAGACCTGCAGTGTGAACGTAGCCTAAGATTGACCTCTGGTGGTGTGTGTTGTGCACTACAGTTTATAAGTGGGTATGTTGCTTTCCCTTGCCGCTTTAATTTTTTCCTAAGATTCAATGTGAAGTCTCGTGTGTCTTTGTGTAAATGTTCATGTGCTGGTTTGTCAGCCCCTTTAAGGAATCTGCCATCCAGCCCAGTGGGAGGTCAGATGGGTTGTTCAGATACAGCATCCCTGAGGCGGGATGCTTTAAAGCCTTGTTTAAGCCCATTTAGGCAAAGTAGATGCTTCCTGTCTCTGACTTGAAGTAACATGTTGTAATTATGTATAAGCCTTTGACACTAAATGTTTTGCTTTGTAACTGCATCGTTGGTTACAGAGAATAGAGGATAACTTTTTGATCATCTCTCTTCTTTTCTCTCTGCCTCTCTCCAGGATGTGTCCAATATTCCAGATCTCAAATGTGACGGGGGAGAACATGGACTTGCTGAAGATGTTCTTAAACCTCCTTTCTTCTCGGACCACCTTTAGCAACGATGAGCCTGCAGAGTTCCAAATAGACGACACATACTCCGTACCTGTAAGAAATAGAGCACACACTCAGTTACACGGCCATGGGTGTTCATTTCCTTACAATTAGCGTTTCAGTGCATGAAAAAGTATACGAACAAGGGCAACTAGATAAAAGAGAATACGCATAGAGGTATAATGGGCAGATTTATTAATGAACTATGTCAGCACGGTGCCTTCTTCTGGGGATATAAACTGAAATATGCAGTGACAAGTTTGAAACTGAAAGATGCAGATTTAATGTTCTTATTTTGAACATGATGTGGCTGTGGTAGTTGCTTCTAGGAGTCTTACATGGGAGGTGTTATCAGAACGAGTGGATCATTGAGGCATGTAGAAGGGCCACAGCTGGGAGCAAAAAGAGTTGGATGTCTTCCTGTAGTTCCTTCATGTTTTTACTGAGTCCTCAGTCCCAATGTTACTTCTCAGTTTAGCTTCTTTCTGATCAAGCTTTTATTCGTTTGCATTTTATTCGTAGGTCCCAGCTTTTCACCCCCGATGTGTTTTATATGCTGTTAAGTGCTTCTACTCTGTACACTCTTTCTTTTTCTTCTCTTTCCCCAACTCTTCCCATCCAGAAGGCTGCTCCTCTCTGACCCCGGTTCTACCAAAGGTCACTTCTGTTAAAATGGAGTTCTTCTTTCCCATAGATGTGGCACAGTAGCAGTCAATTTGATAAATACACAGATTGGTGAAGATTTGATAGTAAATAATGTTCTCTAGTGCTGTGCGTGCAATATGACCAAAATCTCATATCCCGATATAAGACATTTATCGTCCCGACATCGATAAAAACTTTACATTTTCCGTAAATTCTGTGAATCTCAGGCAACTCGACTTGTGTGAAGTGTTTTCAGCTGGAGTCGAGTGTGTTGACCGATGTATGAAACTATATATATTTTTAGTCCTAAGTTGTAACGGCTGCCATTTTCTCTGTGAGTATTTATTCCTCGACGTATTGCTGGGAAAAGCCTGTTCTAACGTTTAGGTCTAAGGTTTATTTGAGCACCTGACGGCTCTTTTTAGCTTCTTGTCCTAAACTCTCTCTATACCCTTTTACGTCACTCTTGCGTAGGTGGCTGACGAGGTTTGCCGTGTTCGAGTCTGAGGTGGGGACCGGTTCCCCGCATAATTTACATAGTACACTTCTCTGGTCCATGTCAGACTTTTCGTAACCAAACCATGTTCATGCTACAGAGGTAGCCTCTCTTTAGACATAGACTCCTCACATTGTTTTGACTGGTCTTTCTGTTTGTCATCATTTCAGTTTATTTTGAAAAATATCAACAGGATGTGTTCAGCCTTATTGTGAAAGGTTTACGTTGAAAACAAACAAGCGGATGGCAGAGCCACGCGGTGGCTTATCCGTCCGTAGTGTGGCTATTTTAAATATAAGAGAAAGAGAGAACTTAACAATGCAGTGACCATGTAAACAATGAAAAAATATTTCTGTAAACAGTTTATTTGCGACACCACGAAACAAACGAAAGCATGATATGAAATGAACGTCGTCCGATATATATCGTTATATTGAACAGCCCTAATGTTCTCTGTTCTTCTACATAGATTTCAGATTCATATGACAGATGTGTTTGTAATAAAGCAACACACCTCTGAGTATACTGCACTGCACATGAGCACACGCCCCAACCCCCAAGACTCAGTGCTAGCATCTAACAGAGGAGTCCAAACGTATCAGTTCTCTTTCAGCTGCGTCTCATCGACCTGAAGTGCCGGAGTGAAAGACATTCCTGAAACCCGTGCTCACACCGTAACTCCACGCTGCACGCCGATTACTCACTTCCTGATTATGTACAAGTGTTTTAGAACCTTTAATCTGTGCCGTTCTTGTTAGATTGAGTTGTTCATCAGCAAAATAACTGCATCTGTGCTCATAAATACGTGCAAAACGTTCCCCTAATTGGTCCCACTTATTAAATTTGGCGCTTAATGAATAAGTTTAGGTCTGAAGGCAGAAAATAGCTCCTCTGGTGTTGAAGGTTACTACTAGTGCAAACTGATGTGTGTCTTTCAGCAGCAGCAGTGACACTGACACTGGTTTAATCTGCGCAGTAAGACTCACTCCCCTGAACAGCAGGGCTCACTATAAAAACAGGACATCCTGCACATTTTCACACCACTTTTAGGGTAAAGCGGGCAGTTGACATATCAGTGAAAGCAGAGTGCGCTGATTAGTACTGTATATGACTCTGAAGAGATCATGTTGGATGCAGGGAAATTGAAGTTCTCATACTGTCTCTATTTACTCTGATGTAAGAGATTGTGTTATAGATAACGAGAGCACCAAAGGTAAGGAAGCCCCTGAGATCCACCGCCACCTTATTTTGACTTTTACGTGTCATTTGCAGGGTGTGGGCACAGTAGTTTCAGGCACTACGTTACGTGGATTGATACGACTCAATGACACGCTCCTCTTAGGCCCCGACCCCCTCGGCACTTTCATCACCATTGCAGTTAAATCCATCCACCGCAAGAGGATGCCCGTCAGAGAGGTTCGCGGTGGACAGACCGCATCCTTCGCCCTCAAAAAGGTCTGTGTGGAAATGATTTAGTTGAGCCACAGCCGTCATGACGTATTTGAATTAATTTAACATATCAGTGCAAAAAACAGCATAAAAATAGCTCAAAGATGACTTGGCAAGAATAATTATTCAGAAACTTTGAGGTGCTATATGCATATGAATTAGTTTCCTAACTTTAGAATCAGTTTTCTAATACATGCTAATCCCAAAGAGTGAAAGCAGGTAGTGTTCTGGCTCTAATTCAGTTTCGTCTTAACCAATCCCCCAGCTTCATTTCTTTTTCCTTTGTTCCTGCTGTGTTTCCCCCTCCTGTCTTCTCAGATCAAACGATCATCTATTAGGAAAGGAATGGTGATGGTTTCCCCCAAGTTGATGCCACAGGCCACCTGGGAATTTGAAGCCGAGATTTTGGTGCTTCACCATCCGACCACGATATCCCCGAGATACCAGGCCATGGGTCAGTAGATACGGACACTCAAACGTTTAAAAAGCACCGATGTGCTTGTCTGTTTGTCTTAAACTCCTTTTTGGCCAATCGGTAACTGTGCCACTTTTTCTCTGCATCATTAGTCCACTGTGGCAGCATTAGGCAGACAGCCACAATCCTGTCGATGAACAAAGACTGTCTGAGGACTGGGGACAAAGCCACGGTCCACTTTCGCTTCATCAAGACCCCCGAATACCTGCACTGTGAGCAGAAGCTAGTGTTCAGGGAAGGACGTACCAAAGCTGTAGGCACCATTACAAAGGTACTGGAGCTTGTGCTTACGTCCCCGGTTTGGTGTAAACTTTTTAATCATCTTATAATTAATCTTGTGTGAACACGGGTGTAACAAACACAAGGTTGCGTTTGCAATTTCAGCTTCTCCACTCAGTGAACACCCAGGCAGCTAAGGCCCAGCAGTCCAAATCTCAGGCCAGCAAAAAGGGCGCAGGCGCTACTGAGGACAGTGGATCAGCAGCACGGCCACCCAGCCCTGCCACAGCGCAGCTACCGGTGAGTAAAGCGGTGCTCAGGGAATCCTTACAACGTGCACGTTTTACAAAAAACATAAGAAGTGACAAATATCAGTGGGTGGTTTTATGTTTCCAACAGTTAATTTTCCAGTGCTGAACTTTACTTTTCCCTTCTGGGCACTAACACCGTCTGCATGCACATATGACATTTGTCCTTGCGGTCCGACCTGTAATCCAGCCTCTCAGCACTGAGGTTTTGTTTTTTCTGGAGCAGCAGAAATTCGTTTTTAGGTGCTTGCTTGAATTTTTCAGCCACAGGCTTCCTGTTGGTCACAGTAACTGTCACTTACTCCCTCTCTGTGGCTGTGCTTACTCCACCTTTTAGTTCTTGCTGACCAATGACTGTTGGTTGACTCAAAAGTGATCACTACTAGTGCACAGACATTAGATTTTCTATTACAGTCAACCTGAAGAGATCTTCTCTCTGTTCTTCACGATGCTTAAATCTGCTACTTAATGTCTACAACTTTCTCATTATTGTTCCAAATTACTTTGACTTTCAATCATCCTACCCTGCCCATCGTCCTGCCTTCATCGCCATCATTTGCCTTCTGAGCCTCATTCTTCTTCACCGCTCTTTTCGCTCTGCGTCCCCGATCCTTCAGTTTTAACACTTTACTCTCTCGCTGTTCTCTCTCTGTCCTCCCTCCCTGTCTTGGCATGCCGCGTCAGACAGTGGCAGAGGAGGAGGCTCTGTGTCACGATGGCAACAAAGAAAACAAGGTAAAGATCCTGCAGCCTGTGGGGGAGATGATGGCGTCTCCTCGAGTTTGGATGTGCTGTTGATGCTGACCTCCCATACCCCTCACCCCACACCTACACACACACACACACTTTCTAAGCAGATGTATTTTTTTGTTTTCTTTTATGCATACTCTGCTTTAGTCCTGCTTTATATTCACAAAATTTACACAGTCACACCAGGAAGCTGCTGTTCTGCAAGTAGCAAGTGTTTACTTACTGAACTGGACCCAAGTGGGATTAAAAGCTGCGGAGGTGCGAGAGGAAGAAAACTAGCTTGGCTTTTCCCCTAATTGTTCTTCTATTTTTAACTACACTCATTCTGAAATCTCCCCGGTGAACGTACCAATTAGAAAAACACGACTTGTTTCTATTAGCTTTTTAAAATGTAACTTGTAATTTTATTTAGTCAGAACATTTGTGCAGTTACAGGGTTTCCTGTAAACCCCGTCTAACACGAAGTAGTTGCTTTTGTGTTAAATTAAACAAAAAAGGGGGGAAAAGGGCGTTCGTTTGTAAGGTGTTTACCCCATCCACTAAAATATCCCCCGCTAAACTCTGAACTGCTCACTTTCCTTTTTCTTTTTGTTTCTTCCCCACGAGAGAACCTCTAACCTCGTTTTTACCCTCTTAACCTTTCTAAAAGAGTTCCCGTTTGCTCTTAAGTGCATCTTAACTGTTGTGGATCAACAAGCTTTACTTGCCGCCTGTGCTTTATTTAATACCTGATTTCACCTAACAGCTGGCTCACAGTGCTGTCTGTCTATCCGCAGCTCGCGTCAGGAGGCGGGGGACGCAGGAGAGGTGGTCAGAGACATCGAGGGAAAGGCGTGAACGCCACGACGCACTCTGCAGCAGTGCCTGCAGGAGCAGCGGGCACAGCCTAAAAGCATAAATGCGTTTTTTTCGCAGCCCGTCGTCGTCATCTCTTCATGGGGGGCGGAGAGTGACTTTGTGGGCCTCTTGCAGGTGTGCAAAGACCAGCCTGTCATCATCCTTCATTCTTTCATATAAAAAGAAATAAATAATTGGTGAACAGAATCAAGAGTGAAATATTTAACAACAATGATATTTTTTTGTCTTGTTGACTGATGAAGGTGATAGTTTGTTTTTCCAGGAGGTGTTTACCTCATTTGTTTGTTTTTTTTCCCAGCTTCCAGCTGATGGATCAGTCACTCTCTCCTGCCTGAGTTTTTTTTTGCCCCATCGGTCAGCCTGCTGTTTCCTTATTCTACATTTTCTTGTGTTTTGTCATTAATGTGACCTTCAGAAGGCACCAGAGTTGCAGTCTACTAACATTGGGCAGTGAAGGAGGATTGTGTTCAGTAGTTGAAAATTGTTTTTCTTTTTAAGCTCCTGCTTACTGAAGCCAGCAGTATAAATGTGTATTTGGGATCCATTGAGCTGAAAGGGATTTGATAGTAAGCGGTCGGCTGTAACTGCTGTGTGGTAGTTTAAGCTGACCGCTGGTTTTGGGGTTTGGCTACAAACTGCTCTGTGGAAACCCACCACTGAATATCTGTTGGTAATAACAGAGGCGATAATGTAAACTCTGTGGTTGCGTTCTCACCTGGAGACTAGCTATGAATGCATCACTTATAATGAAACATCGGCTTGTACACAAAGTGCTCATGCAGCCGATGTTTATCGATCTTTATCGACTTTTTCTAAGAGACCAGTTTTAGTTTTTCTAGCTTTTCGTGAAGTCAAAAGAGAAAATTTCTGAATCGTCCAAGCAGAAAACGGCCTTGAGCGTAGATCCAGTGTAGTAAATGAAAAAGCCCAGGGCTAATAAAATCTTGTGCACAAAACCATCCATCAGGTATTTTACTAATTTAATTAAAAGAAAAAAAAAAAAGATTTCAAAGCGGACACAGAACATGTTTCAGTAACTGAAGTTTCGCTGCACATTTTGTGTTTGTTCTTCATTTATTTGAGAATTTTCGTGTGAAGTCCGTATCAGGTGCAGAGCTTCCCAAGCAAACATGAACAATCACCAGAGTCGAGATATTTTATGGTACACGTTGAGTCAGTAATACAGCCGTACATGAGCTCAGCGTGTGCAGTTATATAAAGCAAGTCATGTTGCGTCCTGCCTTAACCCAACATTTCCCCCTAATGTCATCAAGCTAAAGTAAGCAACAGTAGATCACAACCTTTTTTGCTGCAGATTTGGTTTTTATAAAAGTGTTTTCCCAGGCTGGGGTGTTGATATTGGCAGGGCGATGGTGTTAGCAGTTGTCACAGTGTTGTCACAGTGCCTCTGTTTCTTCTTCGGGGGGGGGCACGGATCTCCCCTCACAGTCTGGTCTCAGAGTTTTTGAACTACCCGCTTCATACGGCTCATAAGCACAATGAACTAAGACAGCATTACTCCCTTTCTCCCCTGTTTGATTTTACCAGCAGGGCATGGATGTTTATCTGAAGAGACTGTTTGTGTGTACAGCTTCTTACATTTTTGGACAGTGACACTTTTTTTCTCACTTTTACGTCCGTAGCAGATTTGAAAGCCGGATGCAATAGTAGAGCAGACTGTTAGGGTTGTGGTCAGGCCTTCTCTCCACACCATGACTGCAGTCGTCTTCGTAGGTCTTTCTGCCTTCATGGCTACGTGGGCTGATTGACTTGGACACTCCAGAATATTGCACCTCTTTACCTTTAAATACAGGTTATGCGTTCAGCTGAAGTCATCTTTGTAAAAAAGAGAATCACCTTAGTAACATTTAAACCTGGAACGTGACACTAAAGAAGTTGTAAAGGTCCAGCGATGATCCACAGCTGTCCTTTGTTGACATCCAGCCAGATGTTCCTACAATATATTTATTTTATTCTTTTCGACCACATGCTGTGCCATCTACATCAAATGCCATACATAAAACCATCTCCAGAGCTTCAACAGGCTTCATTTATGAAAACAATAGCCCATGAGTGAGTTGTTCAGTAACATTTCAACATTTGAAAGTAACAGTGAGAGCGTTCGTGTTGTTTCCATCTGTTGTGCTGGCGTGTGGAGGCCAAACGGTGGGAGAAGGTGTCCCTGTCCAGAAGTGTATGTGAGACACAAGTACATGCCATTTAAATTAAGTGGTGCCAGTTTGTGTTCTAAATCCTTTTAAATAAAGATGTTATTTAAAGAAAATGTGTAATTATTTAAAATAATGTCTTCAAGAACAAGTTTAGGAGGACTAGTTTATACTTTGGATGTTCAGAGATGCTCTGCCTGTTACCTTTACCTGACAGTCAGGACGTCTGCAGCCTCACCGTGACCCTGAACTGGAGAAGCGGTCGTGCATGGATGGAAGGGACTCCTCGGGGCGAAAGGTTGTCTGCACAGCGTTATGGATTTTTGGCTCCTATTACACAGCCGTAAAGTTTTGTGTTGATTTTGGTTAAAAATATTACTCTGCTGACAAAATAAAAATGAATCATTCAAGAATTAAAAAACATTTTCCCATCTCAAGGGATAAACCAGTGCTGTATCTACACACTGTCTCGTCTTTTGGACGCTGTTACTAACAGCCTGTCACAAAAACATCATCTATCTCGTTTCTTTAGTCGAACTGACAGAAATTGCCAAATATAGCACATGTTGTTTTACACCAACAAAGTGATTCCCAAAGAGGCACATCTCGCCATGACATTCAATGTGGCCCCCTTAGGACTGCGTCACTGTGATGCTCTGAAGAAGAATTTAGATAGCCATTCAAGTTTGTTTTCATGTCAGCAAGAATAGGATTAAAAAATGCAACACACACATAATAATATACCTGCTGCTGCGGTCAAACATGGTCAGTGGACGCATATAAAAAATAAATGGGAAGCAGACACTGGCGATGGGTGTATCGTTCTAGCACTCTTCTGTTTAAAATGTTTTAGTGTTTTACGGCAGTCTGAATTTGGAACATTTGTATTTTCATTTGTTCATTATGCTTAATGCTTATACACCTTTGTAGCAGGAACGACCCACGCTCGGCAATGTCTGTATTTACCGTGTCTTTCAGTGCTGTTGTGATACCGCGAGCAGCTTTTCAGCTCCTCAGTGCGCGGCTGCTCCTTCCTCTCACTGCTCCTGCTATTGTCTCTCCTCCTCTCTGGCCCCAGCGGCTACTGAAACAGGGACGGCACCATCAGCCTCCCTTGACACCACACCCTGAACCCGCTGCTCCACTTCTCCCCTGCAGCCGAGCCACCAACCACACCCAAACACAACATGAAAAATGTCTGATTAGTGAATCAGTTCTCTTTCAGCTGAGCCTGATTCTGCTGGAGGTTTCTTCCTGTTAGAAGGGTGTTTTTCTTTCCCATGGTTGCCAAAGCACTGATTGTTGGCCTTTTCTCTGTTGTGTCTGTATTACTGTCTTTACCTGACAGTAAAGTGCCCGGAGAGAACTGTTGCTGTAATTTGATGCTGTGTAAATAAAATTGAACTGAATTTTAGAAAAACAAAAGTTGGCATTACGATCACCTTCAGTTTGTCAACATAGAGAAACCAAAGCTGAAGCAGTCCATCCTTAAGTCCAGGTTATGTTGATGAAGGCCCAGTTCTACTATTCACAGCAATTTACACCTCATGCATGCATTCATCATTCAGCAGTCATGATATCGTCATCTCTCTCTCTCTCTCTCTCTCTCTCGTACACATCTGCACAAATTCTGTTGTGTAAATTCACTAATACGAAAATCCTCTGCACAGATTATTCTGGTCTCTGTTCATGTATTGAAGGAGAAAATTGTTTACATTCTCCATCAACCTGCTGTAACATTTCTCATTAGGATGCTTCCTTTGACTGGCTTCACTGGTTCTCACAAAGCCTTCGTTTCTGTATTAACATATACTGTGGAACCTAGAGCTGTCATTGGCCCCACGGTAACGGTCCATTATCTTTCTCTACCTGCAGTTTAGATTAAAAGCTAACAAAATAGTCTTTTAATCAGTTCTTTCCATACAACACTGAGTTTTCCTGCAAACTGTGGTCCAAATCCTTGAATTCTTTTCCAGTAATGATTAATTTCTTCTTTTTGTCTGAGAGCTAACACTGGTGCTGGGAAAATGCCGAAGTATTCTTTCCTTTTTTGTTTTTAATGTAACATCATTGTGTAAATTCAAATCAGAACTTGGTAAGTAATACTGTAATGCACCAATAGCTGCCTTACACTGTCTGTCATGCTTTCACTGTCTGCTTTTGGCTCACTTTACTGGGACATAACTGATTTGTTAATTATGGACTAAAGCCAGCCTGCTTGGAGGTCCCCCCCCCTTTGCCTCTTGTGCTAGCTTTGCACATCTCAGCTTTCTCCCTGTAGGCCATTCCTACTGTGCCCTCCCCCCCTGTGATGCTGTCAGCTTCACAAAATAACCTCAAGATGCGGTCTCGAAGCTTGTGACAGATAACTCATGTTGGGATATGACCTGTTTTCTTAAATCTCATTTGCCACTCAGTCCACGCCTTTAGCTCCAACGTTTTTTTAGAGCGTATTATTTGAATTTTGGTGCAAATTGGTGTTAGTGCTTCAGCAACTAGTAATGCTAACACAGACAGTAAATTCTTGTTTGTGGGCCATCTATCAATATACTGAGGTGAACCTTACACCTGAATATGAAGGTGAGCCTGTTCCTGTTCATTTAATTAAATTCGAGGCAGATAAACACAAAATAAACTGCTCATATCATAAAAATAATGCTGCCTTGTTCTGTGCCTTCACGCTCGCCTCGAGCTTAATTTTTTGCTTTTTGACATTTTCCCGTTTCAGTCAGGTTCACTGCCGTGCCCGAGAGACTCATTTTTGCACATCTTGGAGCCTCTTCTGAATCGCTCTTTAAAGCAGTTTACTCCTTCCGGCTTTTACTGTTTTGCTTTGCTTCATGTAGAAAAAGCATAGTCCAAAAACCACCCACACCCATTCAGACCCTGGCTTACTCTACCCATCTGTCTCTGGGCTGTCTGAGTCTGTAAAGCCCTCTCCCTCAGGTTCCACTTTTTCCCACTGTTTCTGTAATAGTGTTATCCACTACTTAAAAAATAAGATATCCCAGATCTGAATAAATAAAATCTTCTTATTAAATACTTTGTTTTTTACATAGTTGAATGTACTGACAACAAAATCACTCAAATATTATCAATGGAAATAATATTTAGCAACCCATGGAGGTCTGGATTTGGAGTCACACTTAAAATTAAAGTGGAAAAACACACTACAGGCTGATTCAACTTTGATGTAATGTCTTTAAACAGGTCAAAATGAGGCTCAGTGGTGTGTGTGGCCTCCACGTGCCTGCGTGACCTCCCTACAACACCTGGGCATGCTCCTGATAAGGTGGTGGATGCTCTCCTGAGGGATCTCAGACCTGGACTAAAGCATCTGCCAACTCCTGGACAGTCTGTGGTGGATGGAGCGAGATATAATGTCCCAGATGTGATGAATTGGATTCAAGTCTGGGGAAGTCCATAGCATCAATGCCCTAGTCTTGCAGAAACTGCTGACACACTCCAGCCACATGAGGTCTAGCAAAGTCTTGCATTAGGAGGAACCCAGGGCCAGGATGTTGCAGGCAGCAGGATGTTCTCTGTGGCATCTCCAGACTCTGTCCCGTCTGTCACATGTGCTCAGTGTGAACACAGGGCGCCAGTGGCGAAGTTTCCAGACTTGGTGTATAAAGACAACACCCACCTGTGGACATCATGCCCTCATACCATCCTCATGGAGTCTGTTTCTCACCGTTTGAGCAGACACATACACATTTGTGGCCTGCTCCTCCTGTTCCTCCTTGCTAAAAGGCACAAAGGTAACGGTCCTGCTTCTGGGTTGTTGCCCTCCTACGGCCTCCTCCCCATCTCCTGATGTACTGGCCTGTCTCCTTGTAGCGCCTCCATTCTCTAGACACTACGCTGACAGACACAGCAAACCTTCTTGCCACACCTCTCATTGATGTGCCAGCCTGGATGAGCTGCCCTACCTGAGCCACTTGTGTGGGTTGTAGACTCCGTCTCTCTACCACTAGAGTAAAATCACTGCCGGCATTCAAAATACTGAGAAGTGGTCTGTGGTCACCACCTGCAGAACCACTCCTTTATTGTCTTGCTAATTGCCTGTAATTCCCATTATTTGTGTATTCCATTTGCACAACAGCTTGTGAAATTGTTGCTTGCTAAGACGAAAGTTTGATTTCACAGAAGTGTGACTGACTTCAAGTTACATTGTGTTATTTAAGTGTTCCCTTTATTTTGCAGTGTACACATAGACTCTGATGGCATCATCTCCAGCATTGCTTTAGCAGCGCTGACATACTCAGACCTGCTATAGGCACCTCCAAACCCCCTTCATATATTCAAATTACTAAAAGAAAAGAGAAAGCCATGGGAAAGTCGGACCATGTCACAGAAACACTGTTTTTTTGTGATTTTTTTACATTATTTAAAGTGCAAAGATATAATCCCCTTTGAAACGGTGCCTACAGATAAAGGTGGTCCTCCATGCAGACTTTTCTTGTATGTGCTGGCCATTTCAAATCCCCCGAACACATTTCAAAGGAATTCAGATCTGATTTTTTTTCTCTGTTTTTCTTGGCCAATTTCATAACCCTCCATTCCTTCTTTTGATCTTTTTAAATCCCTTGTCAGGCTCATAGGCATCTACACCCCTCCTTTTTTTTTTCTGAAGGCCTTGAAGAACTCTTTAGATCTTGGTATGATGACACCATCATCTGGAGTGGCAGAACGAGTACCACACTCATATTCAGATGTCAGGGGTTTAAATAAAACAGGTACCATCTGTCACTCCCTAAGCACGGTCTCATCATGTGGACCTAACATCCCTGCGCCTCATGCTTTTGAAGATGTGCTACGTGTAGGTGCATACTTACTTTCTTCATAGCTATCCTTTTTTTTCTGATCAAGAAAGATGAAATGTTTGATTGTTCTAATTTGATGGTAAAAGTTGACAACTTCTCAAGGTTTTTTAAAAAAAATTATTTTATCAATTCACACCAGTGCTAAAAAAACCTTGGGATTTCATCCACTTATCCAATTCACAGCCTATCCCAGCCCCCATAGGGTGAGAGGCGGGGTATACTCTGGACAGGTCGCCAGTCTGTCGCAGGCCTAACACCGACAATGAGTCGTCAGTTAAGCTGACCCTTAACTATGCCTTTGGGAGAAAGCCAGAGATGCTCCCATGGGAAGAAGATACACACAGGAAGTCCCTGACCAGATGCTGGATGCAAACCCTGGACAACACTGCACCTCTGGGCTGCCTATCTTTGGTATTCAAATAAAGATCCTTGAGTTTTTCCACTTTGTATTTATTAAAAGTGTATTGATAATCACACAAAGGAAGTTATGGAGTCATATTTTAAATTCCCTTGTACTAAAACTCTATTTTTTCATGGCTTTTGGACTCTTCGCATACTGTTCACCTGCTCTTGATGCAAAGGGCTTTCAATCAATTTTGCTCAATAGTTCATAAAGAGTCAGCCTTCCAAACATAATTATTTTCAAACACCCCAGGGTTTAATATTGTATTCGGAAACAACTGATTGTTTTTGTTCCAATCCAATCAAAGTCTCGCTCTCTGAACCTGTCAGCTCATTTTCACAGGTGGTGTTCTCTCAGATGGTATAAAAATGGAAATACAAACAGGCCTTTGATGCAGAACCTGGGGTCATTGAATGACTTGACGAATGTGGGTAGGGGCATTTCAGTGTTGTACACTCACAGTTTATGAAAGAATTAAAGTAACTCCTTGCACCGTGTCTCTCTGTTTATTCCCACTCGTCCTTTGTGTATCCATCCATCTCCATGCATAGAATTAAAGCATCAATAACAGTTTTTCACTCCGTCTCCTTCTGATCTTATTGGTTTTCGCACCATGCAGCGTGAGGGCCTCATCACCATCCGCAGGACCATTAGTGTCATCTCAAGCATGATATAAACAGACTTAATAATTTTTTTACTGAAGCATTTTAAAAAGCAAAGACGGATTCAGTGCAATGAAGCCAACCTCACACAAACAGGTTTTAAGCTCACACTGAGACCTGAGCAACTTTACATTTACACGGGCTAATAAACTATACTGAAATGTCACAAATGCAATGATTTGCAGATACTGTAAACCCATGTCTTACTCAAAATGGAACAGAGAAACAATATCATGTTTAAATTAAGACAGTTTACTCTTCCATGAAAAATCGGTATACAATTCTGTATTAAAAAGTCAGGAATAACAATCCAGCTAATTTGATATAGCTTTAAAAAAGAATGAATGTACACAGAATGAAATTTCAGAATTATTGTTCCTCAGTGTAAATTTGGGAAAACCCTTCATATCTCATCATCTACATCACCAAAGAGATTCAAGCTGTTTGCTAAGGACAAGGCTGAAAATCAGTGTTGGATGGATCGTTGGGTCCTGACCTGGCACTGCATTAAAAATAGGCACGATTGTGCTGTCATGGTAATCACTGCATGGGCTTGGGAACACTTCCAGAAAACACAGTTTGCTGTCATCCACACATTCAGGCTGAAGCCTGCGTGTGGAAATGGCGGCCTGCACATCTGGAATGGGACCATTAATACTGAATGTAACAACAAGGTCCAGACGTTCCACCATGTGAAAACACTGGATGGGACAACATCAGGACATTTACACACGGTTGTTTAAAGAAAAAGGGATGCTACACAGTGGTAAATATGGCTTTATCCCAACGTGTGGGAATGTGTGTGTGTTTGTGTTAATGTGCAAATTAAGCTGTTCATGCTACTATCCTAGATTTGTTGTCTTTCATATTTCTTGGTCTTCTTTCTGCTTTTAGGTCCTTTCTTCAGTTGAAATCTTGACAGAATGCAAGCTGCAGTTCTGGGGATGCTCTGAAACAGTCATCTAGTGGTTCTTACCACCTGCTCACAGGTGCCAGGATGCAGAGAGATAATCAGTGTTATTCAGTTCATCTGCAGTGGTCATAATGGCTGATCAGTGTATGTCTGTGTGCTTCAAACATGCTTGTTTGATGGGCATATTGTGTACGTGTATGCGGACTCTGATGGTACTTAATAGTGACTGCATAGGACACTTTCCTCTCTCCTGCTCTCTGCAGTAGAAACACCAAGCTGGGGTGAAAGGATTGTAGGCAGAAACTCACCAATATTAACATGAACAGACTCACATTCCTATCGATTCTACTTGGAGTTGGGAGACTGGTTGAATCTTTGAAAGGCGTTCAAATGCCATGATGCCAGTGACTTACTTGTAAACTGCAGAGGAAGGTTTGGTTGAGTTCAGTGTTTTGGGAGCTTTGTTTAAAACGTTCAGATCAGGATATATTTGTGTTTTACACAAAAATATCAGCATTTTTAACACATAACCATATGTCGTTAGTATTGTGTTACGGTGCAGTAACTACTGGTCTTAAATAATAATCAGATTTTCCTAAATGTTAACTATAAAGGTCAACCCATCCAGCTTTTTACACATAAAGACTCTGCAGTGACAGTTTGTACTGACGGACTAAGATAGTAAAAGAAACGCACTAAAGTTATTAACATCAGCTCCATCATACGACACCGCTGAGTAAGGACACAAAGCACAAGTGACACTTTGTGTCTAATTTACTCACCATTAAATGTAATTGTGGCAAGTTAATGAAATATAAAGCCCATTAAATTTGTCTTAGCGCATGACTAAAGGAGCTTTTCATTTTTGTTTTGACAAGAGCATGTTCTGGAAAAGAGAGGCCCACTTCCTTTAATTAGTCCAGGGAGTGAGCGTTTGTGCTCCAGTGCTATATTTTGTACGAGAATGGGATCCAATCAGTTATGAACCAACTGGCACTGCTCAGAGCCAGCCCGAACACTCATCCTTTTGAATGAGGCTTTTGAGTACATAACTACAAGCTTTCACACTCCTTACACCAGTAACAAGAGCAGTAGTTTGCATTTGGGGAAAAAAAAAGAAGAAGTTTTGTAACATGATTTTCACAGGGAAAAAATTCTGCAAGTACAAAGATTGCAGGTTAATGCTTCCATCGGATTACGGTCGAATGAAATCCACTCTTATTCCAGATTAAAGACGTAGTTGCTGCATATTCGTGCCACGAGGGACAGATTAGCAGGTAGCAGTTTTCTTACACAGCTATTTATCTCGTGTTTTTGTATGAGTTTCCTCTGAGACCACAAGATTTGGGTAAGGTGTTTAAATGAGTCCTATAATGTGCAGTGACTGCTGTTGTGCATCGGTGATATAAACATAAAAATGAAGTGGATAGAATTGAATGTGAGCTAAGGTTAACAGCAGTAGTTCACATCATAAGTCTTCATGCACAGAGTTACCAGTCAGATCGGATAAAATCCACTAAAAAAAGTGTGGTGACTTTGCTCCAAATACAGGTTTTTGAAACTGTTTCCCCACAGTAGGTAAACCGGGTGAATCAAAAAGAATGCAGCAGAATGAATTCAATGTACTTTTATTTATAGAGCCCAAAAATCACAACAACAGCTGGCTGAAGGCACTTTATATAGTAAGGTAAAGGCCCTACAGTAATTACATTCAGTAATAATAATACATAATAATGAATATATAATATATAACAAGAATAAGAATAAATATGATTAAAGCACTTTGAAGTCAGATGATTATTTTTGAAACATCCTGTACTTCTGTCACGATCTTTGTTCTAGCATAATCCTTCCATAGACTTCACCTGGGGATTTTGTGAATGCCTCCTTATACAGTTAGGTCCATAAAAACAATGAAACACACACAACAGCACTGCAGTTAGATCCCTAACTCAAGGAGTTTAACATAAGTTTTGCATTAAATGTGCAGGAAATGCAGCGTGTAGCTCATAGAAGGAAACAAGGCATCTGGTGATGTTCATGGGTCCGGGCAGTTATTTTCATTAAACTATTAAAAACAATCATTATATTTTAAATAATGTTAGCTTGTGCAGGTACCTTTGAGCCTCTTAAAAGGGAGAAATGTGTAAAAATGGCTGTAGCTCCTAAAGAGTTAATGCAAAACTGTTTTACTTAAAGCTGAAAGTCTGCACTTCGATCACATTTTGATTGTTTGATTTAAATAAACAGGGGGTGGCCGCAGCTCAGGAGGTAGAGCAGGTCATCTACTAATCAGGTGGTGGTTTGATGCCTGGCTGCTCCAGGCTGCAGGCCAAATATCCTTGGGCAAAAACTAGCCCAGACCTGGACACAAAGCAGTTGTGCATACACCAAAATCCCGTGGTGGTGCAAAATAAAATTGCGTAACTGGAGAGGATTTTCTCCACACATGTTAATTTATTTTGGATGTCAGAGGAAGCTGTTGTTATAACATATCCTTGCCATGACAGCCTTAATTTGCTGGAAAAAACATCAGAGATGATCTGAACCCCCCAACGAGAAAAAGTCACGTGGGACCCACTCAACCAAAACTTTGTGCAAGCCTTCAATTTCTGGCATCTGGTTGTTTTCAGCAAGTGAAGCAGGACTTTGATAAATTGTCATGGGACTTCATGTCATGTCCTACTAACAAAACAAAACAACAAAAAAAGATGGTCGTCTTGCAGGCTTTCCCTAAAGTGCTCATTTTGTAAACAAAGTTAATCAAACAAATAAAAAATGATCTTACCAGCATGCAGATGTGATTTCAGCTTTGTGGGTTGGATTAGATTGTGGATAGATTTGACTGTTTTTCATGCTTTGACCTGTCCAACAGTTTGTAGCCGGGCCTAACTTCCCCCTTAAATCAAAAGTGTCCTGCTGCCTCTTCTTGGTCTGCACTGTGTCATGCTGTTTTCTGAGAGAATCATTAGTAAAAACATTATGATTAGACTGTGTTATGTTTGTCACACCAAACTTCAATTTTGCTTATTGCCTGCTGTAATCTCTGCAGCACTTGCGGAGGTCACTATTAAAGTGAATTGCCTGTGTTTATAAATGCTTGTAGATCACTCGCAGAACTTTCCACTCACCATTCTGATTACAGCCTCAAACTAATTTGCCCCACTTAGTAAATCTGCCCCTAAATGAAGCTCATCTGAAATCCATCAGAATGCAGAGGCTTGAATGAGTAATGGCTTAGGAAAGACCAAATTCTTTGTGGATACGCGAAAATTGGTTCCTGACGCTGCCTCATTAGCTAATCACTTCTCCTGCAGCAGTTTTCTTCTGCTAAAGGGAGAATGGGCTCTTTGGCAGAAAATACATTGATTGATTGATTGATTAATTGTGGTATCATTATGTCAGACTTAGTTGTTAGTGCTGCCTATAGGGCCTCATTGATCTGCTCTGTTAGCCAAATTTAGATCCCGTCTGAAAGAAGTGGTCCAGGAAGTGGTCAACTGATACCAAATGTCCATTTAAAAGCCGGTTGACTGGTCAGGTTTTAGTTCATCCTAGAACCAAACCAATGCAAATATTACTGTAGAAAGAAGACAAAGCAAAACCTGGAAACAAACCCTGAATCTCAAGGTAGCTACATGGCATGATGTTTTCTCATTTAGAGATGATGTCACTGTGTTTGGCAGAATCCTTTTCCTTCCTCCATTTGACAAGGCTATTTCATTCCAGAGCATCTTGTCCGTCCAATATTCCTCTTCTGTCATGATCTCCGGTTCATTCCAAGCAGACTGCGGCGCTCTGCATGCATCAACATGCTTTTATCCTTTATCTCCATCATTGCTCCTTCACACATCCTCTTTGTATTGTCTGATGCTGGTTTTTTTTTTGTACTTTTCCAGAGTCCTCTTTTCTCTGTTTAAAACTTATCCACAACTCAAGATTAGCCTTTTTCATTAAATGTTGCCACTCTTTTGTCTATATTTTAGAGAGAGCATTTGTTTTCTGTTCCCTGTGGAGATCCAGAGGTGCAAACAATCGCTCACGCTGACAGTCACTCAGCTCAGTATTGATCGGCATTGTGTGCTTTGGGCCATCATAATGTAAGTTATTTGTGGCTAGCTTTAGCACAAAGCCTCAGGACTTGAGCTGTAGCTCCAGGGAACTGACACTTAACGCTGTTAGCGGGCCTACCATGCTTCAGTTTGATGAAGGAGTTCAATTCTTACACATAGAACTTTTTGCTTTCCTTGTCAAGTGTACTGCTGAACAGTAAATTAAAAGGGAAGTGGTAGAACATCCTGTCTAAATGAATATTACATGCAATCCATTATAAAAAAAAAAGTACAAAGACAGTCAGCTTCCGTGTTATCCATTATTGTTTTAGTCCATTGATATTTACAATCATTTGACTCCATCAATGTTTAATTCAGGCAATTACATGATTTCTGGCTCCTTTGAAAACTGCTCTCAGTGAATGTTTGTATGACAAACACGACAATCTGCCAGAGATGAGCAACAGAGATGGAAGGTGAGTGAGCCAACTCTGGTATATGTTGTACAGACAGGAAGAACAAACAGACTGATAGACAGATGGAGAGGAATAGGCTGGCAGAATAACAGGCAAAAGGAGTAGTGTATTGAGTGAAAACATGGGTGGGCGGCAAGCGGGAGACAATGAGAAAATGAATGAGTCAGGAAAAAGAAAACAATGCAGAACACTTGATGTTAAAAAAATAAATAGCAGAATATGCATTGTAAAATACAGTTGCAGATATCAGATGTAAAATCCAAGGCAAAGTAAGTACGATAAGAACAAACGTTAAAAGGATTATAAGGGCGGGAAAACATCATGCTACATTATATTCAGATTCAGACTAATACATGTTATGTACTATTGTACAATATAAAGCACCTTGAGGCGACTGTTGTTGTGATCTGGTGCTATATAAATAAAATTGAATTGAATTGAATTACATGCCCACATTACAGTAGAGTTTAGCCTATTCATGATACTAGATGTTGGATGTTGCTACAAAGCTTTTATAAGGCGTTGAAAGTGCATAACTGCAAGACATCGCTCATTTCAATTGGCAGGTGGTTGCTCGGCAACATAATAGCTTTATAATATGTCAGGTTTAGTGGACATCCATGAGAGGTTCTTGTTGTTTAAATGACAGGATGCTTTCACAAAGTGTTTTATGTGCGTAAAGGTAAAAAAAACAAACAAAAAAAACACAGGGTAATTCACTAAGTGGTTGCCAGGCAACATCACGACATATTAATATCTGATGTAGATGAGAACCTTTAGGGGCCCAAGATGTGCGTGTGTGTTGGTGGACAAAGATGTCTTCAGTGGTGATTGTAGAGTCTGATAGAGTCCAACCATGTGTTCATTACATGTGTTTAATAAACAAACTGACAACAACAATGGCAACAACATTTATACTCTTATTAGTAGTAGCAGTAGTGTTGACATTAAAAAAAAATATGCTTTAAATTCAAGTTTGAATTCTTTTTTCACTTGAAGATCATATAATAATTATTTTCTGAGAACTCGTAACTGTTTTTTTTAAATGTCTTGTGTGTTTTATAATATCTTTGTCAGTCTGTGAGCAATATTTCCTTTAATGTCACGCTGGTGTGCCGCGTCAGTCAATGAATCTGATCTGCTGATTTGAGAGGAATGGCCGATGAAAGGGGATAAAGACTGGGGAAATTAGCCACTCAGCACATAAGCCAGCAGGAGTCACATTTGCACAGTCAAGGACAGAGAGCTGCTTCTTTAACAGAGAAGGATTTCACAACCATTTATTCACTTAAGCTCTGTAAACTTTAAGCAGATTTATTGCGAAATCGAATCATCCAGGCTTAGAGAGCCGTTAACCTGAGATGAATTTCATTAGGTTTGGGTCTTCCTTTGAGGCCTGTATTTGCTGAGATCCTGTTTTACCAGCTTTTATGAAATGTCAGCATTTTCTAAATGAATCTCACCCCAGAATTTTCAGAAAATCCAATCCAAATGGTTCTTAAATGGTCAATTTATGTAAGAAATTACAGCAGTGCATCCAAATGGAAATACTAATGCATGCACAACCCATGTGATGTAGCTGCCTTTGTTTTTTTTTATTGTACTGGTTGTTTATTATTAATATGAATACATCATACATTGACACTTATGTATTTTCCTCCTATTTTCTTTAAAAATGCAATATTTTGAAATAGATGGAAATGTTTGGTGTGGCTGTAGCCCAGGAGGTAGAGCAGGTCACCTACTGATCGTGGTTAGTGGTTCGATCGCTGGCTCCTCCAGTCTGCATGTCAAGTATCCTTGGGCAAGATAGTAACTGCAAGTTGCTCTCTGATGCAGCAATTTGGGGTATGAATGTGTGGCTGAATGTAGTTAGTAGTAGTAGTTAAGCACAAAGCATAGAAGGCATGTTGTATAGAGCAATTAAAGTACTTTAGGAGAGTATAAAAGTGCTATATAAGAATCATTCCATTTAAACTTAATATTAGTGAGGCATTTCAATAGCAGCTGGTTCAGATGAAATGACAGAAACAAAACACTGACTTGATTCAGAAAAGGTAATCTCTAATCACTTGATTATTGCATGAGGTCTCAGGTGGCCAGCAGGTGTCATTGTTGCGTTGGGGTTCACTCAAATGCAGCGGCCAGTGAACCTAATCACTCACAGGGTATTTGTGAGTGTATGTAGCTGTAAAGAAACAGGGCATGTTTCCATGGAATACCAGTAAAGTAGAGATGCTTTTGAATATAGACAAGTTTTCAGTGTGTGTATGTGTGTGTGTGCTGTCTCAAAGAAGGATGCACTTATATAAAGAATAAAGAAAAAGGGCTAATGAATGTTGTCTTTTGTATTTATGAAGTTTCATTAGGTGAGCTGGGCCCCGTCTTTGGCTCAGTTTCTCCCTGATTCAGCTTTTATCCCCTCTCCCAGCTCGCTTTCCTTTCGCTCTTTCTTTTAAACACACACACACAGCTGCCTGCTGTCTCCCTCTCTTCCTCCAGCTGCATGGGTGCATCCAAAAGGGAGGGCCGAGAGGACCCAGACCCTTTGGCCAAGATGCAACTCTGCATCCAGTTCTCTCTATGCCCGAGCCAAAGTCTAAATGTTTTACTTTCAGTCTTTTCTGTTCCTGCATCTGTCGTCTTGTTTGTCTCATCTTTCTCTAACATGTCAAGTGCTCTGCTTTTGTTTTTCAAAGATTACATCTTCAGCTCTCCTCCTGGACCGCTGCACTTCAAAATATTTCCTTTGATCTTTACAGATTCAAGCTGCTTTTAAAATGGTTAGCTAACCAGTCAAGCTCCCAATGTTGTCGCAATTGCGCAAGTTGTCCTTAGTGACTAGTTATGAAAGGCAAACTACTTCCCAATTAATCTAATGTGGGCTGGATAAGTGTCTTTTTTGTGTTAATGTAGGGAAAGGGTGTATCCAGGAATCATTCCCTAAATCCAGCCTCACAGTTTCAGTGCCTTAATACAAAAAGAACAGCTTGAAAACTGATCGACTCCATAATTACCTTCTAACCTCTAACTTCTAAATGTGTGGCTCATCAACAGAGGACTGCATTAAATATCATTGCAGCTGGTGGGTCAAAGCACCAGTTTCAAAGGAGTGACATGTGATGTCCTGGGATGGCAATCCGTTTACAAATCCATATGTTACAGGATAACCTTTTTTAATTGTTATTTCTCTGTGATATTATTGGTGACTGAAAACTGAAACTGAAATATCTCACCTGTATTCGTTACTGTCATTACCTTTTTCCCAGAGGGCGAATGCTGCTGACGGCCGTGATCCACTGGTCTTTGATTGATACTTGAAAAGCAATGAATCTTCCATGAAGTGTTGCTGTCGTACCACGTGTGCAGAATACTTGACACTACTACTGACGAAATAACAATAGCTATATTGCTATTCACTTGCCTGACATACCCTATATACAGTACGGAGCAAAGTCTTGAATCACCACTCATTCCTTTATGTTTTCCTTGGAAAATGGTGAATATGTGCAGTGATTTATTGAAATATGCCCAAACCCCAACGGAAACACGATATATGTTGTTAAAAAACCCCCAGAGAACAGAGTTTGTGGGGAGGCCAGTCCGTGACTGATAGTGCTCTGTTTTTCTGTGCAGGTATGCTTTTGGGGTATTGGCAATGTGTTTTCACTTTTTGAAAAATGAACAAAAATGAAAAATGCTAATCAGATTTGAAAAAGAGGGGAAACAAGATGCTTTCCAGGTGGAAAATGAATGATCAAACTTTTACGGTGCTTCTAATTACATCCATTCTGACAAGATGATGTAAGATGTAGTCTCGAGACTTGGCAGAGCCTCAACTCTAAATCTGTATATATCACCCAATTAGACCTGTTGACACAGATTTTTCAGTGCCGTTTTTTTTTTGTCATTTGGCAGGTATCGGCCTTTTCTTCAGGCCTCCATTCCTTAAGAATAGCTTCTTCACAGCCACTCTTCCACTGACCCACAGTTGTTGAGGCTTAGGTGTACTGTAGATGGATCAACTTGACTTTCAGATGAGGGTCATCTGCTAGACTTTTAGGCCTGTTACTGCTTGTTACGGTCTGTACTCATCCAGTTTCCACAACCTTTGAAGGACACACTGCACACATGCTGAGATATGCCACTTTTTTGGCCACCAGCTCTTTGGGAATCCTGTTGGTATAAAACAAAACGTCTTATTTCTGTTAAACTACTTTGACAGGTCTTTTTTCATAGATTGAACTAAAGAAATTGGAAGAGTGATTGTGTTTGTACATTATTTTAAATTGTATCCCTCAATCAATCAATCAATAAACTTTATTGATCCCATAGGAAATTGTTTTTTTTCAATCAAACTGTAGTCTGATGCAATTGAAAATGTGTTCTTGCTGGTTGACTTAGATGCCTTTGTATGTTGCAGTGACTCATAGGTCAGTGTTAGGTGGTTTAATAAAGAAACAAATGAGCACAAGGACTGGATGGCAGCCAGCATTCAAAGAAACATTTTGAAAGATCTTCAGAAAAGACTCAAGAACTTCTAAAACTTGTCATAAATAACAAATACATCTTTTTTAGAAAAAAATAATTTGACAGCTATATCAATGGGTATGTCATGTTTTATTGCATAGCAACTGTTTTGGCGTTACTTTACGTATGGCAAAGCAGATGCGTGTTTCATTATGGGCAACAAATTAGCTTTTTGCCAAAAAATAATCTAATAAAAAATGTTATTAAATGTTTTAAAATAAGATATTAATCCTTTTCAAAACCCTTTCATACACCTTTGATCACTCATCTGGAACTAGCTTCAATCAATTTCAATTTGTCATTCATTAATTTGTCCTACTGAGCAGGCATAGGATCACTGATAAAACTGCTGGTGGGCACAAGATGGCGCTCCTCCGCACAGAAGACGAGCGGTTACTGATCGTCTTACACAACTCTTTGGTGATCGTGTTATCGCGCTGAATCGACCAGACTAATTGTGGAAATTTACTACTTTCTTTGTACATAAAGTTTCCATACAATGATTTCCACTTCATTTTACTTGTTAATTTATTAACAAAAATGAAATCTTGTGCAAGTAAAAAAAACATAGCAAGTGCTCATTCATGTGTGAAACAATGCCAAGATTCTTGCTGTGCACTGAAGCGTCACCATCATCATATCTATATAACTCATTCCAAGAAATGATTTGAAAAATTTATTCTCTGATCGTTTTTAAAGTGTCTACTTTTTGAAACCCTCTGTATTGGGCAAGGCCACACAAATTACAGATATATTCCTTTAAGATTTAGATACAATACTAGTTCACAATAGAGAGTTTGCAGTTTTGAAGGGATTTCTATATGTATACTGTATACACTCACCTCCTGAATAGTAGTGTCCAACACCCAGGGAAGAGAGAAACACATCAGAAATGTTCTCTTGGTCGGATTACTGTAAATTCTGGCACAGACTTTCAGAAAAACTATAATTACTTTACATCTGTTTCGATGTTTTAATTTATCTTAACATCAGTATGTTTCCACTGTGTGCATAGCAGCATGCAGCATTAGCATTGAGCTCAAGGCACTGCTGTGCATAATTATAGGCTCACAAACTATTCTTTGGAGAAAAAGTAGAAATTAGGACCCCGTTGCTTTTTATGCTAAAATAACAAGAAAAAAACACTGATTTTCAAATATAGCAGGTCGCAAGCATGTGAATAATGAACATACTGCAGCTTTTCTCAATAGCTCACACGCTCAGTGGAAAGATGCACCCATTTTCCAAAATCATAAACACTATTCCTTCCGTTTTCTCGTGCGATTTAAAATCTTTTTTCAAGCTCTGGAACACACGAATTCCTTCGTGTGTCACTGACTGCACCGTGGGCTTATTTAGCAACCATTGGCGTTCAAGACCATCAGCTCACGTCATCACAGCTGGAGCCCGGTTAACAATCAATTTCCCAGATGGAAACATAAGCAGTCAGAGTCGTTCACACGCACCAATGAGAGCCTCCAAACAGATAGATAAATGAGCTGTGAATCAGCTGACCTGTTTCGAAACATTTCCCCCCCACTGCCAAGCTGTGGCTGCGAGGACAGCGTCCTGAATTAGGCAGATTCGAGTTGGGACGCTAAAGTAGAATGAATGTTTTACATTCCTTTGTCAGAATACCTGTTAATACAATATTAACTCTGTTTGCTCACCTGATGATCAGAGACTATCAGAATCAGATCAGTTTATCAATCCCTGAGGAAACTAAGTTAAATGTATTATATGTCCATTTATGCTCATTAAATAAGACAGGCTTAATCATCCATGTATGCGTAGGTTAACCGTGCCAGTATATGCAATATTACACACCTAAATGACAGTGTGATGACTTTCACTTATTTGAAAAATTAACTCACCTCTGTGATCTCTGCCTACCTTATAACCTGACGGTACACGGTTATATTATAGTGAGAGGATAATGCAGCAATAACCAACTTAAAAAAATGCTAAAAGGCTGATCCCCTCTTCTGGCCATTTGGCAATTGAACCTGAAAATAAGCCTTCTGGCTCAAACCCAGTTTGCCCATCCGTATACTAAAAATTATAAACACATCTATATTCCATAGAGAACAAGCAGTAAAAATTACTGTTGCTCACTACTTTAATTATTCTTATCATAATTATTATTATCTCCTCCCTGTCATCAGTCTTAATCCGTTTTATGCCACCAGCCTTAATACTCCCCTTGTTATTCCTTTGCAACTTTCTCTCTTTTCTTTTTCATTCTTGCATTATTTCTTTTCTTTTCTCTTTCCGCTGCGCACACACACACACACACACACACACACACACACGCACACACACACACACACACACACACACACTCAAAGCAGAGGAAACTTTTAAAAGCTGATATTTGCATTTTTAAACAAATGCGGTTGTTCCTGCATATCCCCATTTCATTTCACAGTTCGCTTTATTCAGTTTCACAGGGATGGTGCACAACAGTCTGCCTCAACGCAATTATGAATTAGTTGATTCAGACATATGAAAGTAATCTAACAGTAGCATGGCTCAGTCAATAATTTAGTGAATTTCTCTTTGATAAAAATGTGGATGGAAAATCAGCAGGATGCCATCCCGACGTCCTGCTGCGTGTCCTCAACCTGCAGAACTCTTAACAATGCTGCTCTAAGTTCCCTCGCTCAGTTTTTTTCTTTTTTTTAAAATTCATCTTCAGAACCGGATGTTTCCAGTCAGGATGAATAGCAGAACTCTGCATAAAGTCTTGTTAGTTTAATTAGGATCTGGACACTGAGGTTATATCTTCAAAGCTTGCATTGTGACTAATAATAATAGTACGTATCTCTTGCATCATTATTTAATGATCTTACAGCAGATTCCAACTGCTAAAAATCTGTAAAAGCCAGACTGTCAAACATATCAGCCAAACCACACTGGCTCGAGGTGCCAGCATGGTGCAGCTTTAGTAGTCGCCACATGCTACAGAGCTCTGTAGACCCATGTTTACACGCTGCAGCTCTGTACTGACTTTTCTGACTCTTTATGAGGAGCTCCACTGTCATTCCCTGTTCAAGCCAACATTTCCACCACTCAGCATTCTGCATATGCAATCTTAAAAGCATTACTGGGAGACTGCTTTCATGGTGCTGTACACTGTTGCGTCTTTGAAGCCTCTCAATTGTTGAATAATTTGCATAATTCTTCTCCATGCGTAGCCAAAAAGGTAAGCAGACACACACTGAAGTGGGATTGCGATCAAAAGGACAGCCTTATGCAAAAAGACCATTTTGCCATTCTATTTGATTGTAACCTGTCCAGCTTGGATGACGGCTATGCCAACCCTGATATGGACATTTAAGAAAATGGAAGGTTGGTATTAGTATTTTATATGTACATGTGCATGTACATATGTAATCTATAGTTACTATTTGTACTGGCGGGATAATGGGAATGATTCGACTCTGTATAATGGTACTTGAAAGCTTTGAGTTGTGTGGGTTGATGCTGAAAAGTCAGCTTATAAAATAAAAGCTCTATCTTCTCTGCAGCAGCATGAGCAATCTCTTGCTTGCAGGAGTTACTGCCATGCTCTCATACACAGTGATACTGGTTAAGGACAAATCTGCAAGCAGCCACACAGAAAGCACACCCTTGAAGTTAATGAAACAGGAAAAGCTGCATGTGATGGGTACATGCTGTCATTGTACAATGTGTGTGTTGGTGTTCCCTATAGTTTCTTCCTCAGTCTGCTTATACTTTTAAAATGCTTAAACTCTCTGGTTGCTGGTGCTTTTGAAGGAGCTGAAAAGGAGTGGCTGACTTTTTTTCATGACTATGCAAGGCTGCAAAAATGATAGAAAACAATCATTACTAACCTGTTTTGATCTCTAACTCGAACTAAACAACCTCCTGTTCCAGTCCAGGAGCAAAGGTTAGACCTCTGCATTGTAGGATGAAACCTCATTAGAGCTGTCTGTGTGTGTGTAGGTGTGGGGCAGCCTGTAGATATATTCAGTGTCATTCAAAGGACAACCGTTGTTGACTGCAGTTTCCTGCAAATCAGCCAAGACATGCAGTTCACACTATTTCCTGCAATACTGTGGAAAGGTGACGCCCTTAAATATCATTTAGGACAAGGACAAATCACCAACAAGTGTTTTCTAGATTAAAAGCAGTGAAAGGGAACCTTCATCATAATACACATGTACTCTTATGGATGTTAGGATAAGAACTGTAAATGAATGGTTAATGATGCAGCAGTAATAGATGGTAAAATAAAAATATTAGTATGCTTCTAATATTTGTGTTTAATCCATCAGCAGACCAATCACCTCATCCATCCCCTCTGACTGACTTAACAGCAATGAATCATTAGCACAAGAGTTAGCACATGGGCATTGTGTTGGTGTAAATATAAATGGTTGGATAAAAGCTCTGAGTAAATTACACACACATTTCCTGTGATGTGTCAGAGCTGCTAACTGGGACAAGCTCTTCAGGAGTCATTAACAGTCACACTGATACTTACAGTCAGCTTTGCTGACAGCAGCAAAAACAGTTTCTCTGCTTGATTGTAGATTAATAAAGAAAATCTTATTGGAGTGGAGTTATTGTTGTTTCTCGGTGGGACTGATAAAGGATGAACTGTCACTGACAGCTGAGTTCTGTGTGGATGTTGGGTAAAAGTTTCACATCCAGCTACATGGTATAACTGCAACAAACCTGAGTATACCTGCTGGAGGGACAGATGTCACATGGCACAACAGACTTTCAATTTAAAGTACATCTGTTACTGAAAGTTAACATTTTTTTTTTTACGTTGTTTGACCTTTGGGCCAGATTGCTTGCTCAGCTCCTGGTTTCAGGGTTAGAGATGAACTTTTCATCTCGGCTGCTATTAATAAAACATTAGGAAAGACAAGTAACCTAGGACCAGCTCCCTTGGGAAACATCAGCATGAAAGGTTGTTCTTAGAAGCATCCATAAAAAACACTATGAACACTCAGTCTATACGTAAATAGGAGGTGAAAATGATGTGATGGAATCAGGTGCATCGATGTCTGTGAAGGTTCCTGAGTAGTGAGATGCCCAAAAGCCCTGTGATTTCTTTTCCCCATCAGGTTTCTACGTAGCCCTGTGTCTACAAGTCAATAATACTTGTCTAAGGATAGAGAGGGAGCCTCGGGATACCACCTCCAACCAGGAGTGCAAGTGCTGCCTGGAGGCCTGGTGAAGCTCTCCTGCCCTGTGGGCACTTGTGAGAGATGAGCGGTAGCCGCCCAGATCGTATCTCTCTCCGCCAAGCCCGGCTTAGGCAAAGCATTTTGCCAGGTGTACTTCAATACTGCCTCTGGGGCCCTGATGGCATAATGTAGTTCAACCAAGTTGAATCATCTCTAGTTCATAAAATATTTCTCATCTTGTTTCTTTTCTTCTTTACCTTGTTTTTGTTTTTTTTGTTTTTTTAATCCCACAATGTTTCAACTGTGATTCAGAACAGAACAGTCAGTCTGCAGATGGTCTCTTGTGGCTATTGCAACAAGTCTGTTTTTTTTTTAGATTTCTTTTTAAAAGGGTTCTGTAAACCTAATTTATTCTGTTACTGTCAAGTCAGGGCAGGTACAAAACAAGCAAGATCCCAGACATCTATTGAAAAAGACTCTGAATTCAAATTCTCTGCACAACTGCTTAGAAACTAGTTAAGTCCGATTTTAGTTACTTCATATAAGTTTATTATTTTTTCAATGATGCCACCTAATTTTAAATGTTAAAATAAAGGCTGTTAGGTTCATCGTTTAGGCCTCAACTTCACAGGCCTAGAGACCAGTGAGCAAGCTCAAGCAGCTAGGAAAAAACCTATCAAACATCGCTGAGCGACCCTTTACTTCCAAAATAATCTCTTTTCCCCCTTTCCTGTCTTTCTTACATCTTTCTCCATCTCTGACTGAAGTCATCTCACATTGTTTTCTCTGACATGGAGCTTAAAGCAGCTGGACCTTTAGCTGGCAGACACATTTTGTGACACATTCGGCAAAGACAATTTTACAAGTTTGATGATATTTGCGAGCTTGAAATGTTACAATGTTGAAATGGCCTGCTGCTTTAAAAACCCCGTTAATCCCTTTATGCTCGCTCCTCTTCTGTAGCACTAGCTAGATGCCGAAGTACATCGACCACAACACAAGGACATCAACACTTACAATGCGTGGATAATTATGGATCATTTGGATCCACTTTAACCCCTCAGCACAGCTCTATAAACTGTGCGTGAATGGACAGGGAGGAACGCTGGTTTGAGCGCAGAGTCAAGGAGGCCATTTACGTGAAAAGGGAAAGACCATCTCTGGATTGAGGAGGGGGCCTAAGGGTACATCTTTCACCATCTTAAAATGCTGTGATTGCAGCCATTCCCCAGCTCTCTGTGAATGGTACTCATGGCCATTGATCAGTGGTTATGAGAATTTGCAATATCGTGAAGAAACTGACCTCTCAGCCCATTGGCCCCTCAGTGGGCTGGTTTCAGTCATTATGCAAATGTACTGTTTATAAGATTGGGGATACCTGCAGTCAGCTGAGACTGAAGAAGTCACTTGGATGAGTGATGAAATGTTTTGTCCTACTGAAAACAACGCATCCAGGTGAACAAAATCAACCTTTGGAGATTTACTTACCTGGATGATTAAGAATGCATCAAGACGTGCGTGAATAGTTCGAATCTTTTATTACTTTTTGTGTATTCGATGCACCAATAGGACTGCCTTTTGTGTTACTGTTCTATGCATTTTGGCTCATCTCGGTTTGATGTTTAAATGCTCAAATGTTTTAAATTTAAAGCCTGTTTTGAAAGTGTAAAAAGCAAAAACAGTAACAAAGTATTTGTGCTTTGTAACTTATCACCCCTGATGAAAGTATAGCACCACAGAGCTGCTAACACGGCTGCAGCCCAGTTAAAAGACACCATATGTTTTAAACTGAGGCTTTGCACTTTGAAGCTGTGGACGACAAAATTATAAGAAATGTTAACAATCTGCATGATGTAAAATGTGTTGGCCATGCTTTCTGGAGCCTGACCAATACTTAGCAGTGAAAGTATTGATCTCACTGAGTCTGCATAAATGTTGAGGATTAGTTTTCAAATCTGTCCTTCAAAATTTCAACAACTTTACTGGAGTGAAAGAGCTCAGATTAGATCAGGTCTAGCAGCGCATTTCACTGTCTTACAGTAAAAAGATGCATAGCAATGTTTCATCTGCTTCTCCCATTTCTAAAAAACTCTAATGTGTGTTTGTGTGTGTGTTTCTTTCTCAAGGACACTTTAGCAGCAGACTTTGTAGCTGTTTTTAAACCCATTATGTCTTTTATAGGATCAAAGCGGTGACCTAATCATCATAGGCTGTCTCTTCATGTCCATCTGCCCTTCCCTCAGTTTAATCTTCCTGCGCTTGCATTTATGCTATGAAAGCATTCTCAATATTTGACAGGAAAAAAAAATATGCCTCGAGATTTAAAAAAAAAAAAAAAGTGTAAATGTAAATGTTACCTTTTCTTTGCATTTTGACAACATTGCTGTGCTTTCATATTGACTGGATGCATCAAAAGAGCAACACAGCAGATTATATTTAATTCAAGAACAGCCTTTTATCCCCAGCTTCCCTGTGCTCTCTACTGAGGTTATTTTTTCCTTTCTTTTTGTTCTCTCTTTGATTCTATTCTAAACCAAAAAAGAAAACTTGGACCATCAATAATATGTCTCTCTGTTATTACTTTTATTTGTACAGACTGTGATAATCAGGGTATTTAACTGACTGAATTGCTTGAAATAATGAAAGAACATTCTCAGATAATTACAAAGGAATTGTCGAGTTTTGGTGTGTTTTTATTCATATTTACAGTATCACAATATAGGAACATTAGGCTGACAGGCTTGCAATTCATTTAAGTTTTATTTATATAGCCCCAAAGCACTTTCTATTGTAATGTAAAGACCCTACAATGATACATGACTGTGGGGACTGTGTGTTATAAATGCATGGCATTTGGTCCCCAGGAGATAAATTCCAGAAAATTTTGATGATCTCCTGATTTAATTCCAGTCCCTCAACAGTCATTGGTTGGATTGCTGTGAAATGAATGATTACCACATCAGGTAAACTCATTATTTTTGAGGTCCTTTGACTTTTAAATCAGAGGTATCGATTTACCTGTATAGACAAACTCTCTGCCTGTGTGAATGTCAACTCCTCCTCGACCATCAGCAGGGGCGGATCTAGAGGGGTGGCATGGGGTGGCCACCCTAAAATGATCCCGTGCCACCCTAGTTTTGCATATGACAGTGTTGTTTATTAAGATAAGAACGCATTAACAAAGGTAGAATGAAGGTGAGTGTTATTAATCGCATGACCGCCATGTGATTAGGCTGACATAGCAACAAGCTGCAGCCACGCAGAGTCTCTGTTTCAGCTTGTGTTGAAAGTTTGGACTTTAAAGTATACATTAGTTTTTACATTTTAACCCTCTGGGGTCGTGGGACGCACGGGCTTGTCAAAATCACATGACCAATTTAAGACAACACAGCAACAAGACGCAGCGACCCAGAATCTTCATTCAAACTTGGTTCGACAGTGCGGACTTCAAACTATATACCAGTTTTTAGATCGTGTTAATAGGCCATGTAAAATCAGAGTTATGATAAATGGTTTTTTTTCTGAATAAAAGAGTGGTGTTTACAGCGGGAATGCTGCGATTTCTATGGACAGCGCTAGCAAACACTCTCTGCTTGCGAGTGAAAAAGAAAAAAAACAACCCTATTAGTGGAAAAATATACCATGTCGACCAATCAAAAAATAATATGGCAACATGTGGCATTTGGTTGTTTAGGTAGAGGGGGGATGATTTAGGAGTGACACCGTCGAGAGAAAGCAGGCGAGCGAAAGAGAGAGAAAGAGAGAGTTTTGATACGTGATTAGTGAAGTTTAGCATTTCTGGAGGCTATAGTTAGTGTGTAGTGTAGTCGTTGTTTGGTTTTGTGTCTCAGTTACACTAGTGAATGTCACAGTTGCTCCAAAAAAAGACAACAAAGGCAGATTGCAGTGTAAAAGTTGCATCCAAACGAAAAACAAGAGTGACACACCTCCTGCTGTCAGACCTGCAGGTTTATCCCTGTAGTGTGCTCATCTGTCTTATAGTGGACAGAAACTATTTTTTGGGGTGGCACAAATAATTTGTGTGCCTTTTTATTTGATGCAGAACACCTGATTGTTCTGTAAATAGTTTTAAATGGTTATTTACAAAACGCCTGAGGTGTTAGGTAAATAGAACATTATAACTTTGTTGTTTGCAAAACTTGTGCATAATTTTTGCATTTTAAGTTATGAAAATGATTCGTTAAACATTTTTGTGGTTTTTACAGTAAAAAATATACTTTTTCTAATCAGATTTTAAATTTTTTCTCTGAATTTAGATCAATTGTGCTAATACAGTATGTCAAAATGA
>VUQR01023853.1:249498-260691 GCA_015108515.1 Hemichromis elongatus | reverse complement strand
GATATGGCCAGGTTAAAAAAAAAAAAACCTCTTTCAGCTGCTTCCTTTAGGGGCCACCAAAGCAAACTCTCTGCTTCCATCTCACTGTATCTCTAACATCCTCTGCATGTCCTCCTTCACTACATCCATTAATCTTCTCTGTGGTATTACTCTTTTCTTCATGTCTTGTAGCTCCATATTTAACATCCCTTGTTCAACACATTACACTATTGCTCCTCTTCACTTGCCCAAACCATCTCAGCCTCGCTTTTCTCTAACTGTGTCTGCAAACCACTCAACCAGAGCTGTCCCTGTGATGTACTCACCTCCAGTCCTGTCCTTTCTAGTCACTCCCAGTGAAAATCATGATGTTTTCAACTCCTCCTAACCTTGTATTTTTATTAGAGTCTCAGTCTTCAAATCAAACTTTATAACAGGTCTCACTGCCATCTTCCATTTCAATCCTGTTGTAAAGATTAAAATAATAATAAATCAGTTTCTTTATCCTACATTAGTACAGCATAATAAATAAGACTGATACACATATATTTAAAATTATAGATGAACAAGCTAAAGCTAACAAAAATATTTTTTTAAATAAAGTAATTTTTTCTGGACCACTAACAGTTTTTGTTGTTGTTGTTTTTTGTTTCATAGAAATTTTCTAGCAACCGAGTAAAGTCACTTCTTTTTTTTATCAAATTAATTTAATTTCGAGGAACCATTTCAGGTCACAGGCTAATCAGGCTTACAAATATAAGTGTAACATCCGACAGCAGGGGTCCCCAGTTCACTGCGTGTTGGCGGTGTACTCCCTGAGTGCCTCAGTAAAACTCTCCTTTTAGTCAGCAGTCTGCCAAAATCGACGCTGGATCGAAACATTAAAATAAAACAGAAAAAATGTGTGATTTTTATTTGATGTTTACCTAACATTCGCTGTTAAAACAAACTGCCCGGCCACCGTGACGTCCTCAACAAGGTTGCGCGCGCCTCTTGGCAGCGGAAGTTGAATTTAGTTGTTTCCGATAACTTCCGTAATCCGTGCTAACCACAAAAAACAAACGGTTTTAAAGCAAAAATGATAGTTTGCTGTGTGTCCGATTGTAAAAAGCAATATTCCCGCAGCAAAAAATTGAAATTTTACAAAATTCCGACTCGGGGCCACCGGAGGCGTTTGTGGCTGCGAGCATTACAAGAAGCGAACGGGAGCACTGCGAAACTCACGGAAAATGCTCGCATCTGTGGCGCTCATTTCATATCAGGTGAGCTAATATAGAAGCTATGCTGGCACTGTAGACATACTGTAACAAAAACAAGCGGTTTGTTGATTAAAATTGTCGGATTTAGCAGAAATGTTCCTACATATTTTTATTTTTGTTTTATAGGAGAGGCGTCTATGGAGTATGATGAGCCGGACTTTGTGCCTTCTGTTTTTACCTGCACCCAAAACAATCAAAGCCCAAAGAAAAAAGTGAGATGGTAAGAAATGTAAAGTAGTGTTGGGTCAGGATAAAATCTGTGAGGACCAGAGTTGTTAGGTAGAGTTGTGTGTTTCTAATAATTTTTTATTAACTATTTTTATGTTTTTATTTTGTACTTTTGTTACTTTTGTTATTTTTCTGTATTGTCGTTAGTTAAAAAATAATTAAGTTATGGGTTTTTTCTGTTTTTTTCTAGCTTCATTGTTTCGAGTGTCCTTTTTAAAATTATTTAAAATTAATTGAGCTAGGTCTTTAAAATTTTGTGCTAAATGTCTGATACTGTTAAATGAATATGGACTGGAGTGTAGCTAAGCTAAGGTCACATAGCATGATGGATGCTTGAAGGTTTCAACAGCAGAGTTGGAGGCCAGTGGAAATCACAAGTTATGCAGGTAAAGGATTACTCTTATTTCTAGAGTCTTGTTTATAGGGCACACACAGTCCTTTAAAGCAGTCCAGATGATTCAAAGAGTTTTACAGATATTAAAGCTCGAATTTAAAGTTAAATGCAATATTCCCCAGGTATTACACCATGTACCAAATCAAAATTAACTAATATCCAAAATTTGTGATGGTCCTGTCCCGTTTTTGTAAATTGGTTTTTCAAACGTTACGTATTTATTTTCAAAGTTTTAAGTAGGGGCTTTAAATTTTACACAATATTTATGCAAAAATTGTATTTTTCCCTTTTTTTTTTAATCAAAATCTGTGGTGGTCATTTGTCAAGTTTTAATGTGATAAGTTGAGAGAGAAATATTCTTTAGTAAATTATAATGACCATGGTGAAGACATAGTTTTAATTGCCATAATCAGTTTCAATTCACTGCATACAATGTAATGTTCATTTTATAAATTATGGTCCTCAGATCTCGGCTTCCCAATAGGAGCTCAATAACCTATGGGTGATGTCCTAGGAGGTTGCAGATGTACACAAATGAAGCCTTTATGGCAGAATGTTACAGGTTTTTATAATGCCCATCACTATAAAAATAACATTAACAACATATTGACTCAGTGTGTGATATTTAATGTGTGTGCTGTAGTTAGTGCACTCTTCACAGTTGTCACGTCTTTTTGCTTCTGGGGTCTGTGTGTTTGAACAGTGCGAGAAGAGAGGATTGTCTCTAAGCTCTTGGTATTTTAAACAGTACTGGTGTTTTCTGCTCTGACTGATCAAAGCATAAAAAAAAAATTCTTTTTATTTTAACTGAGCCGGCGAGAAGCACATTGAGGTCCACTCTGGCCTATAGCTATGGCCAGTCCAGGTCAGGGTTACAAAGGTCGTCCCTTGGTATCAGTTTGCATAATAGAAAAGGCACAGTACCTGGTAACAAATTAGAAAGGGTGATAAATATTCAGTAAACAAGCTACACAGTTATCTCCCATTGTATGTGTTCTGTGACATATTAGGTCACAGACCCTGAGCTGTTGAACATCTTTGCAGCTTTACAGTGTCTGACAAAAACAAGGTGTTAATACTCACATTTTCTCTTAAACTTTGACCATTACTGTAGATATGAGACCCACTTTTATAGATCACTTCATATGTTTGTTTGTTTGTTTTTTTAAGGTTTTATGGTCGTAGAAAAAGGCTTCGCCGTAAGGTAAGAGGTAGAAGAGAGGAAAGTGCAGCTTCACTTCAAGCTGATTCTTCTGCAGATCCCGAGCTGTCTGTTTTGACGGGAACTGAAAGTGAACTTTCAGAAGAAATGCGGACGCCAGCAACACCATCAGTGCCAAAGGTAGCAGCCACAACATGCTCTTTCTGTATATCTTTTCTACTTGGACATTATCCAAAAATAGCTACGTTTTTTGGGGGGGGGGGGGTTGTAATTTAGTTGTTTTGTAAGATACGAGTTGCAAGATTGTCATAAGTATTTTTATTTTCTTCTAATAAAGATAATAATACATTTTTTAATTATTTACATTCATTACCTCTTTGTATTTATGTTTTTCAGGAAGGAGAAACATTGGCCAAAGTGTTTGAGACTGAAGCAGAAACCGAAATTATCCAGTCTCAAACAATGCTCAACTTAAATAAGACATCACCACCCTTCAAAGGATTACCAGACACCCTAAAACTAGACAAGAGAAGGCCCATTGTGCTCCTGAAACCTTTACTTGCACCAGAAGGTGGTTATCAATGTGAACTGTGCAGTCAGACCTTTACTGATATACCACAGCTGGTAAAACACAGACGGCTGCATGAAGAACAAGGGTCCTTTGTTTGTAACAATTGTGGAAAAAGCTTCATAACTCAGGCAGATTTCAGTGAGCACCATGCTGTGCATAGGGATGAGCCCCTCTTTCCGTGCAACATGTGTGATCGATCTTTCACCACAATTCACCACCTGAAGCGTCATAAACTGCTCCATGTTAAAGATGGCAGGAAGTGCCTCAGGTGTGGCACTCTGTTCTGTCAGCGTCACAACCAAATTTTATTCCTTCCACAGATTGCGTCTAAAACAGTGTCTGAACCTGAGGACAGTTCCTCCCGGAGTGAGACAGAAAATGAGCTGGAGCCAAGCCAGATGACTGAAATAACTGGCAACACTCAGAGCTCAAGGACCGTTACACCTCCACTGTCTACTTCTGCTCCAACTGCTTCTCCTACACCCCCAAATCCTGGATTTCTATCCAAGCCCCCACCTTTGGCTTCTATCAGTATATTACCAGAAATCCCCCCACCAGTGTTGCTGAGACCGTGTCCTGTTCCTCATCGACTCTTTCCAGAAATGAGACTATCAGAAAACCCGGGCACCTCATTTCACCATGACTACTTCACCCGAGATGCAGAGCTTCCAGATTCACTGAAGATCTTTTCACCTCGGTACCTCACCTCAGCCTTCCTAGAGGTTAAAAGAAATTATGAATATATTTTAAGCAAGCCGAAAAAGCGTAGGGTTAAGAATCTGGTGAAGAACGAACAAAGTGAGGCACCAATGATTTCCCCAGAAGAACACACTGAGCCAGAGAAAAAGGAGAGAATAGCTTATGACCTGGAGATTGTGCTCGGATCTGAATAATTAATCAGAATTACTGGTTTACCTACCTGACCTGTTTGCCTTAGTTAAGATATTTAACATTTGTGCTCCTATCCTATTATTGTTTCTTTCTGTTCTTTGAGTTAAAAGGCATTTTAACAAAAGCAAGGATGTGTTCAGTATTAAACCTGTAGTATTTGGCTTATACTTGCACCACTTTTGCCTCTCAGCACAGTGGTGTATTTGTAAGTACTGTAGTGGTGAAATATATATTTTTAAAGTTCTTTAGTTAAAATCTTTTACTTCTTTAGCAGTGCTGATGTGCAATTGTTTTTTTCACTACTGTTTGGTAAGTAAACTGTTACGAATGTAGAAGATAAATGACCTTTATTGTAAAACTGCACAAGGTGGCATTTGGGCTTCAGGCTGCATTCCGTACTTGGCAATTTGTGCCGTAATAATCACTTTAGTCTGTGGAAAAATGCACCGCGTCAATAATATGATCAAGCATCTCTAATAACAATCGCCACACAATTCAGTTTTCATATCTGCCTCAACTAAGTGGATGCAGTTTTATATTACGTACACAAACCGATCAGCCGTGACCTTGAAACCATAAATAACTTTGATCGCACTATTACAATGGTTGGTCCTGCACACAAACCTTGAGCTCCCAGGAATTTGTGTGGGTGTTACCTTCACGTGCAACACAAGCCTACAAACGGAAAGGCTTGAGGAGCATGACAAAGAGTCCAAGGTGTTGACAGGGCCTCTAAAGATCTCTCAGATCTCAATCCAGAAAACTGCTGATCCACAGAGGCCGCTACGGCACGAGACAGCTGTTGCTCCTGGCCACATGCCGAAGACGACAAATCCAGAGGTCCAGTATGCGTGCCCTGAGGGATTAGTTATTTTGTCAGATACCCGGTGGTTTTCATGTTGTTGATAATATGCAGTGTATATGATCAACAACGTATGTGTGTGTGATATAGCCACAGTTACATAAACCATTAGTGACATTTTGTGTGTTTTTTTTTTTTTTTAGTTTTCCTCTTTGTTTCATTTTTTGATTTTTAATCTGTTTATGAGAAGTGGATCTGACTGTGAAACCAAAGCTGTTTATGTTTACAAAAATAAATACTGTTGTGGTTAGAATAAACAGCTGCCAACTTAAAAATGCCTCCATCCAGCATTTGTCATATTTTTAAAGTAAAAAATAAAATCATCTGTGAGCAGTTACAAACCCTCAATAACTACAATCAGTTGAGTTCAGTTTAGAGACTGTATATAAAAGATGTACATAGTCACAGTGATTGCTTTGCTCCTTTTTTTGTTTTTGTTTTTTTTATTGTATTTTTGCCGTTGCCATTTTAGCTTTTTGAAACTGGACTTCACAAGTGTGTGAGGGTAAAACTGGGGGATACTAAGCAATACAGCATGTTTTTGTTAATTGCAAGTCAGCTCACTGTACAGCATACCCTGCTTTATCTTGCTTTTTTGGCTTGAATGGGGGCCGTAATTAGCTGAGACTATACGCTAATTGGGAAACTGTTTACTGCACTCATAGGTCATAAAGGGTCATTTTTCCTCACAATCACTGGTTACATAAAAACTAATATGGTCATCCCACATTACTTTTTAGCTGGCTTTCAGTCTCTAGTGGACCTTCCATACTGCAGCTGTGTAGCGGATCCTTTAATTGTAGTCATGAACATCTAATGTCAATGAACATTATCTTTTGATCCCATGGTTAACTCCAAAAGTGGCCACTTTCCATCACTCAGGGTTATATCCCCTGCTGTTTCTACAAGTTGCTGAAATTAACTGACATTTTGTGGTCTCTCATATGGACTAAGTCATCTTCAGCTTCACTTTTCCGACTTGTAAGCTATGTCCATCTTTTATATGCAAGCTATGATATTTAGACCGTTTGAACACAATATGGAGCTTCGATTTCTCATTTTAAAAAAAACAACATTTTTGGACGTTTTGTGTTTTATTTTTGTTTGTTTGTTTGTTTGTTTTGTTCTCCTTCAGCTGACCTGTATGTATATGTACAAAAATGTTGAAATAGCAGAAAACATGGACATATGGAAAGATTAAACTACCACATCCCTATTTCCCCCACAACAAGAAACACCTAACCAATAAAGCTGTAAGAAGCAGTACACTAGTTCTCTACCCACTAAAACCTGAAACAACCTGATAGTCTAACAGCTGTCTACCGCGTGCCCTTTAGACTTGCTCTCACATGGACACAGGAACAAGAGAAGAAAAATAAGCAGCATAAAGTGTCTTCCCTGAAATATGCTTTTTACATAATGTAATAAAATTAAATTGCTGTATTTTTTTACTTGATGTGTAGATTTCACAGAGTTGCAACACTTTTGAAGGAAAGTTTAAGGTTGTGAAGATGAGTAGTCTGTCCTGTTGGTGGGTCTAGAGGGATTGTAAAATGACCCAAAAATGTCTAACTTTCTTGGACAGTCCTCCTGTCAGTGTGTCACACTGCATTACAACCACCCGCTTGTTCTGTGAGCTGACTGCACAGAAAAACCCTGCAGTACAGCAACAATAAGGTGTGTACTATAGTTTTCATTGCTTGGAGCTTTTCTTACTATGTAGCTGAATTTTCATGGATGTGAAGTAAAAAAAAAAAAAAGTGGTTATAAAGCCGTCGTGTAATCAACTTCTAGGTCATTAGGTTCAGCTGCATTGATCTGGTGAATGTTTTTGCAGAGTCGGCAATTGAGCCATGACAAATCTTTTAATAATTAATCATAATGTAAAAATGCAGACTTGATTAGACTGTTCTGGAGAAAATTGGATCAGATGTATAGTGCCCTCGAGCATGAGACTATGACAAAATGTTAAATGAAAGCGTCTAAACTGATTTTTTATGAAAAAAAAAGTAAAATTTATCTCCAGTAGTATCTATTAGTATGTTAACTAATTTTCTACTTAACTGACTTCCTTTGTGTAACTTTTTTCCTATTTAGCTATTTTGTTTTTCATACCTTAATTTGTAAGTTTTGTTTTATGTTTGTGCTGCTGCAGAAATGTATCATGTGCTTTCTAACGCAGGGAAGGAAGCCAAAAAAAATCAATCTTAATAAGAGTAAACAACAACGAATCATTTTATTTATTTATCATTATATTTTAGATGCACAATTTAGAAATTGCCTTGACAAGTAAAATACTTTAAACAGGTAGCCAGGTGTTATGGCCACAAATCAAAGTGAATAAAACTGAAGGGAAGTTAAGACCCAGGAAAATATCTTATAAAAGTGGATGCAAGGGAATTTTTTAAAAGATTATTTAAAAGCAGAACCCATTAATCCCCATGACAAATGAGGAAACACAACGGCCAAGTGCCCCTTTTATTTATCATCTTCTTCTACTAAACCCAATATTATGGGTGACTAAATAGAAAGTGAAACAAATATTAAACATAAACCAAGACACAGCATATGCGTAAATACGCATGAACACTGTTTGCTTTTAGCCTTTAAATCATCAGCTTTATATTTAATATTGAATAAAGGTTGCAAATCGGTGTGGGATCACTCAAACTAACCGCTGTCTTTAAGTTTGCATTTCTGAGTTTTTTTACACGAAGAAATGTGGGTTATTTTTAAAATATTTATGTCATGCAAGAGGGTAACATTACATTAAAACTGACTTTCTGATTGAATCTGCATTTTATGGATGATTTAAATGAATAAAAGATCATGTAGATTAAGGGTACACTGGATTTTTACTTACGTTCAGAGGGCATTCCTCCGCATCCTCAGCATTCCCGTCTTCAGTCTATCTGCACGCTGTCCACGTCTCATTGGTCCGGATGCGCGGGGTTACGCAGGGCGACGATTCTGTTTGGACCTCCCTCCTGTCATATTAGGGCGACGAAAGCGATGATTGGCCTAGATCCCTTCAACCGCGGTTTAGATTGGCCGATGTGTCGTCGCGTGGCTTCATAGATGGCAGGTTAGTGGTGCTGATGCTGTGACAATGGGAGTCATCCAGATATGCATCATCTGGCCCGAGTGTGCCTGAAAGACAAGAGCAGGACGCAGGCTTGTTGTGATTGTAAAGGGACGGGAAAGTAGCAACAGAGACTCGAGGCGCACCCCGCTGCTCTGAAAGGGTGAGTTTTACGCCCGGAAAACAAACTAGCATGCTGGGGTGGGGGGAACCCCTCATAGCTGTTTTTGATGTGAAGGGGGGTTGGGGGGTGGGGGCATAGCTCTGAAGAAGGTTGTTAGCAAGACTGTTCTCAAGGATCAGCAGCTCTCCTGCCACATTTCTCGCATCCATTTAGGACGCGCTTGCTTTTGGCTGAGCACGCTGAGGCACCGTTAATGCAGCGGCGGAAGGAAGGCAGCTGTGAGTCAACTCATCCCCTTGGCCGACTGCATTGCGGAGAGAGCATGCCTTGCAGAATAGCATATGTCAAATATTCTCCACATGCCCGAGACACAGGTCATGGTGTTGTTGTGATGAAGTCTGGATATAGTTTTACATCCTGGGATCCATTTCAATGCATCCAGTCTGATGCACTGACTAAAAATATGTTTAATTACAGGAAGATCTCTCATCATCTTTAGTGAAACTCTTAACAGAAGCTGTACTGCATGTGCACTGATCTGTAGTGAGTTGCTTTGCATGATGGGAAGTTTAATGAACAGTATTTAGTATAGGTCACCATTGTTAAGACAAGTGTTATTTCTGTTGTTGTAAAAATGCATTTTGGCTTCTTTTTGCTTTCTAAGTCTAGTGATGGGAGTGTTCAGCCGACAGAAGTTTTTCCAAGAGCTCGCTCATGGCTGCCTGCTGCCCACAGCTCAGCAGGGCTTGGAGCAGGTATGGCAGCTGCTGGTTATCTGCCTGCTATGTCGACTTATCTGGATGTTCGGTGAGAACAGAGCTTTTGCACCCCAGTCATGGTTATCAGATGTTGATTTTGATCTCTAATCACTTACATTATCCTTTATTTTTATCTGGCTATGTCAGGTCTCCCTTCTTTTGTGAAACACCTGGTCACAGTGGCAGGAGGTTTCTACACGCTCTACCTGTTCTTTGAGCTGCACATGATCTGGGTGGTCCTTCTCAGCCTTCTCTGCTACCTCTTCCTCTTCCTGTGCCGCCATTCTACCATCCGAGGCACCTTTCTCTCCATCACTGTGCTCATTTACCTGCTCCTAGGGTAAGAGAGTCCTATTGTGTTACCTGACAGTTCAGTGTTACAAATTAGATGTGATAACGAATCAAAGAGCTTCCTTAATGATTCATTTTCCCAAGAGGCCACATGAGAAGCTGAAAGTGTTGTGGGGGGTTGCATCAATAAGCTGAACTCAAACTAAACTGCTATAAGCAATGAAAATGGGAAACAAGCAAAGTGGGAAAAGCCGATTTTTTTCACTATTTTATCAACAAATACAAAGCTGGTCTTGACTGCTCCATCTCTGGATGTGTAAAGCTTGGTAAAAAAAAAAAAGTCATTGTTGTTTTTGCAGGTTTGCTAGCAACGCTTTAGATGTCCATTGTCAGTCTGCATCCGTCAAGTTCTTGTATTTTTCTCAGTGTCTTTAGTTTTGTAATGGTGATTCAAACTGTAATCCTTAAACACAATAATCTGCTCTCCGCTAGCTAAGCACACAGTTTTACACATGCTTCCAGTAAATAAAGACTCAGAAGTCAACATCATGTTAAAAACTGTGCATTCTACATCAAGTTGAGCTGACATCTGTCAGGGCTAGCAAACACATCTATCATAAACACTGGTTCCAACACATTTCAACTTGCATTCACTTGGATATGTATGCAACAAAGTTTATTGTGATCTTTAAATGTATGACGTATACTTATTCATGTTTAAATCCTAATTTCCAATTGACTTTAAGCTTATGAAGCCGATTTGGGAAAACCCAAGGAATGGTATTTTCTTTTCATTACAACTACCTTTCCTTTTCATTTTAATCAGTGAGCTTCATATGATGGATACCACTAACTGGCACAAGATGAGAGGTAAGACAGCCATCTTTTGCCTCTTAAATGTGATTGCTGTTTGTATACTTCAGTTAGTAATGTCTAAATTTGGAATACAAAAACAATTTAAATACTGCTGCTGTCATTCAGGTTCTCAGATGGTGGTTGCAATGAAAGCCATTTCTTTGGCCTTTGATTTGGATAGAGGCGTCGTGACCAGTGTGCCCTCACCCATTGAGTTCATGGGCTATATCTACTTTGTGGGCACAGTCATCTTTGGTCCCTGGATCAGCTTCAACAGCTACAAAGAAGCTTTAGAGGGCCGTAAGCTGGTAGGTGCGATACAATATCTTTTAGATCTGGGTGAGGATTAATTTTTTTTTAAAATTCTAAGAACCGCTGCTGATTCCTTCTTCTCCTCAGAGCCTTTCGTGGCTTTTAAAAGTGTCTATTAGCTGGGTGAAGAGCCAGGTCTGCCTTGTTATTTCCAACTGTGTGGCACCCTACCTCTTCCCTTATTTCATACCTGTCTATGGAGACAAGCTGCTACGAAGGTGGGGAGAACGCACACATATATGCTGTAAACAAATGCCTGTGTATTCTTGACTTGGTTTATGACTTGCTGTTCTGCTAATCTAATGTGTCTGTTACCTGCTTTGTTTACAGCAAAAAGAGGAGGAAGATCAGGTAATTAATTGTCCACCCCACCGACGCTGAATAAACCAAACACTCTAGGCATGCAGTCCTCATAATTACCATTT
>VUQR01023853.1:226326-246325 GCA_015108515.1 Hemichromis elongatus | reverse complement strand
GGGCGGTGGTTGGGGTTGGGGGGGGGGGGGGGGGGGGTGCGTTGAGGATGTAAGCTGTACTACTGCTTAGTAAGTAGCCATCAACTGGAGGTATCACCAGGCTGGAAAAAATAACTGTCAAGTTTAAGTTTATTATAAGCACTTTAACAACACAGTTGATAGGAATTTGTCTTGGTGTGCTCACATATATAAGACACACCTAACAACTTAGAACACAGCACAATATGATACAAAATATATACAAAATATAAGTGCATGTAACAGGTCACCCCATAAAATTAGTGCAGTTTGTCAATGTACCTATCTTTAAAGTTCTTTTCATTGCAATGAGGCACAGTCCAGTTTTTGTAGAGGAACAGTCTATAGTGCAAGATTTTGAGTTAATATTGCAAATGCATTAATTCAGATTTTATGATCAGAACTTGATGTGGGTAAGCTGAGTTAATAACAGATTCAATGCATATTTAAGTGCCTAATAGCTTGGAGGTAGGTGCTGTTCCTGAAGCAGGAAGTTCTGCTAGTAATATGTCTGTATATTTTGCCTGATGGTTAAAGATTAAACAGGTGATATGCAGGTTGGGGCAATAATGCTTCCAGCCTTCCTGCTACTCCTGTTGGGATAGTGGGACGCTATGGAAGGCTGGCTGAAACAATTATTTTGAGGGCTCTACCTACTGCTTTTTCAAGCTGTTGCTTGCATTGGTAGTAAAAATCCCTTGATATTGAGAAATCTACTAAATGTATTGACAGAATCTTTTTTAAATTTGGTTCAAATGTTTGGACTTGAGGATCAACTGGATTGAATTTGACAATCGGATGTCTTTGTCACTGTGACCTCACATAACACCACACTTTGGCAAAAACTCAAATTCATCGCCTCAATTAAATTTAGCAAAACAAAAAAAGAGCATACAATGAATGTATGATAAAAAGTGATGACATTTTTTATATTCAAAAAGACAAATATCTGAACAGTCTTGCAGCTAGATTTGTTGGCATCAGAGATGCATACAGCTGCAAAGACTGCTTTTCTTCCAGCTGTTTTATTTGTGAAAATTCTCATTGCACGGGCAAATGTAACACCTGAGCAAGAGATGCTCTATGTGGACCCACTTTAGCTCTATACAGCATCAGATATTTTTCTCTATTTGTTTCCCTCTCAGAGGAATAAAAATATAACAATTTTATTCCTAATCATCTTACATTTAGATTTACAGTAGCATTCTTTAATTTCAAACAGGATAACATGATAAGTCAATATGGTGGAAGATATAAGATTATTTACTTAATGTATTACTAAAGAAGCGTGGACATCGGGTTTTATTGCCATCGCATCTGCTGCAGTTATATTATAGCAGTCCTGAGGGACTGCCTTATGCCTTAATTTGACACAATTTGAGAGTTTGCTGACAGGATGCCCAGCAAAAATCCCTTTTTTTTAACACACAGCAGAACACCGGGAAGGGGAACATAATCATTTATGCCAAGGAAAAACAGCTTGTCTAAACCATAGTACATAATTAGGACATTATTACATTGAAGTCCCTGAAATCGTGCTTTTAAATCTTTAGTAGTTTGCCCTATTATTAAGTGAAATTGGCTAAAAGAAGGCATTAGTTATAAAGAGTTTTCTTTGATAATTTACTTCAACAAATCTGTGTAAGAAACTGGTTAAAAAAATTGGTTCTCAGGACCCTAACATGACAATCTTGCAGAGGTTACAGATTTGGAGTATTAATATTCAGTAAGGAACTTGTTTATTCTTACATTATACCTTCTTCCTCCACAGGGGTTATGGGTGTACATGATAAACATAGCATTCAGTGCTTTGGCAATACTGCACTTGACATACCTCGGCTCGGTGTTCAACTCCAGTGTAGACTTTATGGAGGAGGATGAGGTAAGACATGATAAGAGAATACTGATCCCCAGAGAAAAGTGCACATTTTGCAGAATAGAATGAAAGAAGAGATTGGAAAAAGAACATTTTAAAGGAACAAATAGAGTAAAATGTGAAATTAGGTTAATGGTATTCAAAAGCTTTAGACATTATAGTTGTGTGTATGACTAGTTAGGCCAAGTGCATGAGTAATTATTAAGGAACCTTTGCAAATTCAGTATATCTATAAAAGGCTAGCAGTGTACTATTGACATAGCATTGCGACATACTTAAGTCCCAGCATGTTTAGAAGATTAAAGGTGTCTATATTTGTACGCCCTCCTATAAAAATGTGGAGCTCACTGTGACATATGAATGTGGGAAATGCTACATAGGAATGTAACCTTAGTTGTGAAATTTATTGTCAACTGGTAAAGTAATTTATGGTTTTGTTGGACGAAAGGCATTAGATGAAATTATTTTCAGACAGTAATGACAAAAAAAAAAAAAATCACATTTTGCAAAGCTCTTTCAGCAGAAGGTTTAAATAATACTATACATATCATCGGACTCACATTGTATGTACATCCCCTTACAGGACAATATCACCCATCATACCATTCAGAAGTGGTCAGAGCTGAGCTGGACCAGCCACTGGGTCACATTTGGATGCTGGATATTATACCGCCTTATTCTCTAATAATAAGAAATGAAGAAAGAGTGAAGGAAGTAACAATGAGAGATGGAAAACTGGTTCTGCACTGTGACTTTATCCCGCATCAGACCGAAGAGAACAGAATCATCCTGTATACAACAATGAACCAACATTCAGTGTTCAGGTTGCACCAAACGTTGGCTGGGTAATCTATTATTCTAACCTGCTGGGGACTAGTTTTGATATCCATGAAATGATAGCCCGCTCCTCATTTCTTTTTTCTGCAACGCTCCCTTTTTATCTGAGCCGCAGTTATCGAGCCCTCATGTTGTGACAGCGGTTACCGATGTCTCACTGTGAGTCACGATCAATACCTATCAGCATGGTGGATATTGGCTGCTCGTTTCTGTGGACACACGATAAAGCCCATTATCTAGGTTTGCGCGTCGACTGCGGCAGATGGCCTCCAGAAGTGGTTTCTCTTCCCTTTTGATGTTATAAAATCATACTTTTCTGTTTAAAGGGTAGGGGTGGCAGACATCAATGTCTTCTTATAGTCAACAATTTCTATGAAATGACCCAAATCAATAATGCAATTGTAGATCTCTCAGTATTTTACAGTTTCCTCCAAGCTGTCTGGCTGTAGTACTCAGCCCTTTCTAAAAAAAGAAGAAAAAAAAAGGCCCAATATAAAATAGGTAGGACTTCTGTAATTTTTTAGTAAATGTCACTCAAAAAGAAATGACTAGTGAATTTGTGAATAAGGTATCTCTACAGTCCACACTGTGGGCATTCCTCAGTCAAAGCTGGTGTTCGTCAACCATCATTAACATCGAAGGCTGCACTCTGCACTGGTGCTATGCAGAGCTTTGCAGGTGCACGCCTACTTGACATAGCTATCTCGTGCCACTTGGGGGCAGTATCAAGAAAAAACTGGAAATGTGGGTTACTTTTGTGTTTGCTTTGCTGTTCGTCCATTGTCCACAGAGACTGTATTTGAAGATGGCCACCTCAGCATCGTCTATTGATTTGTGAAGTCCCGTTTTAAGCTTCTAATTTAGCTTAATGGCTGAAACATCTTTTTGTTATTTTTTTTATTCAGAGGACACCCTATTTTCCTGAGGAGGTGTATTGCTACATTGTGAGCTAGTGCTAGCTTGGTTGGCAGTCTGCATTTATCAAATGAATACTTCTAATTAGTGCTAAGTGCTTTTAAAATGAACTAATACGGTTTCTTTCACCAATATCGCAAATCTTAACTAAGACAAGTTAACTTAGACAGCTAGCAGCCTAATCAACTCTCACCAGCTTTAAGGGCCACAGCTGCTTACTTGTTGGACATTTTAATATTGAGCCAGTGGGGGTTGTTTTATCGTGGCCATTTGAAGTATTTGTTATTTTTTCCTCTTTTTGTGAACACTGCTGTTGTTGTTCAATTTTTGGTTCAAGCCAACCTTTCAACCAGTCAGCATTCAGACTACATACTGGTATGGGAGCAATGCACCTCTGGCCTGTTGGAGGAGGGCATGTAACCATGTCTCCTTCGCATCTTCTTTGGTTGCAGTTTCCTCATTCTATCCTCTGGGTAAACATGTAGAGCTACGCCAGCAGGGGACAATAAATCAGCTTTGACCCAACCATATCAGACATTTTTTAATTTCTTGCTTTGATTGAGGAGTTCCCGTTTGTCCTATGCAGAGACCTACTCTTGACTATTTTCAGTTTAATGTACTTAACAGCAAACACGAAATTTTCCTGTAGGTTATTTAGGCTGTTAGCTTTGGTCTTTTCATGGAATTACTATAAGAAATAAACAGAAAATTACTGGCCTCATTCTTTAATAGAGCTTGTCTCTTGAGCATGTGCAAGACAATGAGGAATTAATTTTGAATGAAAAGAGCACAGATTATGGTTATGAGGCAGCAATTTTTTTTGTCAACAGTAATGATTTCCCTTTTAGTGAATTTTAGATAAAGATAAATATTCGGTAAGTCCATGATTTAAAGTTTGTGGTGGAGTTTCCTAATGGTGTTTGTATTTAGCTTTGTGTTATTTTGATAATTTCATTTGAATTGAATTATTTCCTCTTGCTTAGAGTAGGTTGTATTAGTGTTTTTTAACACTTTTATTCCTCAGTGCTGAAAAAAAAGGGGTTAGAATCAGGGTAATTTAAAATGTTAAATCATTTAAAAAAAATAAATATTCAACCTTAACTATAGATTTTTAATACACGGCTGCTTTTAACGACACATTTATGTAATTATTGATGATCTGATAAAATAATACAAGTGTCCAGTCTGTCTTTCTTAAATCTAGACTGTCAAACGATTTGCTTCTTGCCTAGTTTGTCGTGTTAGATTAGAGCCTGAATGTTCGTCTCTGCCCAAGAACAAGTGCTCAGTCTCTGCAGAACTAACATCACTCAGTATTTTAAAACCTGTTCTGATATTTACTTTAGGTCAACGTTTTTCCCTGTAAATGTGAAGGCACTGGTACACCTGTGATATTTTTATAAAATTTGTAATGAAATCTGGAATGTTGTCTTTGTTTGATTGTCAACATTTGAGAGATTTTTTTAGGTTAAAAAAAAGGCAGAAAAATCTGGACTGATGTAATAAATAACTGTTTATTTTCATGATTTACAAAAATAACGTTTCAAATGTTACAAAGTCAGTCATGGCATAAGAGTGGGTTTGAGAATGACTGCATGATTTTTTTAATTTTATTTTTTGCTTTAAGCAAAGATCTGGTCAAACCTGTGGTCTATTTCTGAGCATCCAATAAGCTAAAGTGGACAGTGTCAGGAAGGTGACAGAAAAAGGTTGAACGACAGATGGTGGTGGATGGAGATCAGGTTATTTTTTTTTTTTTTTTTTCCGCCACTGCCAGGGGTGAGCATATGCTGTATTGCCATGCCACACAACAGCACACAGTCTGCAGGCTCTGGGGAAAAGAGCAAAATGGAGGGAAGGGAAGGGGAGGTGCGCTCAGCCCTGTCTGCCCCGAGGACCCCCATGTTTACGACGGCACGACCCAAGCAGTGTCTCCAAAGCCATCTTCACAAATGCCTGGAAGTTATTGCTTCTCTCCCTTCGGCTGTCCTGCGAGAGGATAAAACACAGACAGATACCTTCACTGGGGACACAGCACTTAATTTCACCCCTGTGTCGCACAAGTAGATGATTTCATATACTGCTCCAAACCATCAAAATCAAGTCTACACAAAAAATATTTTCTAATTATTATTAATATTTTTTAAATTAACATATTTAATATAACTGCTTACCTCCTTGCTTCTTGTTATCATCTCCTTTCTGATCACCTTTCTTCGGCTGCTCTTTAGGACTCTGAGGTTGCTGTGAAATTAAAGCAAAATGAATAAAGTCAAACAGCACAAAATACAGATTGAGACAAAAGTTAGAATAATAATGATGTTCCTACCTTGGTAGTTGACTTCTTGTCCGACTTATTACCTGAAAATGACACAAATATTCAGATTAGTTTTAAACTTTTGGCAGCAAGGCCACCTTTTCTGTAGCTTTTGCTGTCTTTATTGAACATGGAGTTCTGGTGTCAAGGATAAATTAATAAAATGTTTTTGTATTCATTTCTTTTTTTCATTCTACTAACCTTTTGTTCCTGGCATTTTGGCTGTCCTCCAGAGTCGATGCTGTTATTTTTTGAGAATGCAGTGCTTAATGTGGTGTTCAGCTCGGTCATTTATGGCCCGTGCTTGTGAATGGCTCTGTCACTGGGGCCCCTTCGAGAAAGAGCACCATGAACAAGCAAAGAGCCCCGTCAGCTGAGCAGCACGCCCTACAGCTCTGCAGGTCTTTGCTGAGCCAGGCGAAACCTCAGAGCTGACCTTGTAATACTGCCATTGTGAACCCACTGGAACTGTGTGTTCACCTATTGTGCATGGCAAGAAAGTATTTTCATCATGTAACAGGCAAAGTGATCATGTTTTTCTTCTTCTATTATTATTATTATTGATTTCAGCTAAGTCATGGATCATACTTATTCCCATATTGATAGAAGATAACACTTTGTCCTTAGAAATTGAAATGTTGCTGCTACATATTGCTACACTGAATTGGCCTCCAACCTTGTCAGCACTTTAGGAGTGGAGGGTTTTGGCAGGGATCATTAAGTTATACTCAGATTTGCCATGCTTTGCATTTTCTGTGCGGACTAGTAAAATATTGCTGATATTAATCAATTGATTATTTTGCTTCTCAACGGGTCAAAGTGATCACCATAATGCGACCAAACCATGCATAGTTATTCCCTGCAAGTGTAGGTAAACAAATATAAAGCCGTAATATTTTATTGATTTCTGAATAAAACACCCAATAGCCGTGTAATTAATGAGTTGATGGACTGTTAGATATTTTGCACCTCAGTCGATCCATGGTCGGTTAATTATTTTGAATGTTATGTTAAATGTAAACGCTGTGGATCATCATCCGGATTCAGGCAGCTCCACATCAGTGACTGGGCTGGTTACAGTGTGTCACGTGACTCTAAAGAAAAAGCAGCGATGAAGAAAAGCTAAGGAAGGTGAGCTCTTTCTAACCGTATTTTATTGAGTTTCTTTGCTCTGTGATCACCATTCATGCCTTATACGCTGTAATAAAGTGTTAGCTCCTAGACTGTGTGTCTAAGCTGAAAACTGAACTAGAAAGTGTTTTTTATGAGCGGCAGTTGCATATGATGTTGTGGCTAACTTGCTAATTGACAGGCTAGCGCTAGTTTAGCTCGTCTGCTCACGTTGTTTCTAGAAAATAAAGGTTAAACCGTTCAGCAGATTATGTCGGTTCTCTTTAAGGATTGTTTTCTAGTGTCAAACTCGCATTGAATAACATATTTCAGCAACAGTCATTCATCTGCCATTAGAATTTGAATCATTGCTACGTTTGATGTGAATGTGGATGTGATGGTGGGGGTAATATTTCAGATTTATCAGTGCATCATTAATATGTGCACTGTACCCCTAAATACAGTTGGTAGATGCTATTTTGTTACGTTAAATTTGCTAATAATGTGATTTTTGTGTTGTGTCTTGTGACAGGTATCTGCCCCGGCAGTGGCTTCCTCTTTATCCAGAGTGCTTGTGGAATGGCAGCAGTTTGGCAGCAGGTGTTGGCAGTGGACGCAAGGTGAGACTCAGTCAGGCAGCTGGCTTTAATAGTCCAAACTGATGACGAAGCCATTCAGACGTGTAATTGTATATGGATCATTTGTGAGTTATTGCCTGTGCTGTGTCATTTCTTTCCTCTTTTCCAGGTACAATGCTTACCGCACGCCTACCTTCCCACAGTTCCGAACTCAGTACATCCGCCGACGCAGCCAGCTGCTCAGAGAGAACGCCAAGTGTGGCTTTGAGCCAGGGCTGCGCAGGCAGTACCTGAAGTTGCGCAGTCAGCTGCTGGCCCTGCGCTACGGGCCCCTGTCTGAGCAGAGCAGCTTCAGGGCCAGCAGTGTGCGCAGCTCCCGCACCACACTGGACCGAATGGAGGTCAGACCCAAAGAAATAGAAAGGGCAGGAAAAGTAGAATAGGTGGGAGACTAGGCGGGTGTGGTTGCACTAATTTGGGGAAAAAGAGATTTTAAAATAACTTAAAGCTGGTAAGGAAGTTGAGGATATAAGAGCCATCTGGAAGTCTCAATGTGAGTTTTGATCAGTGAACAACATAGCCAAGCAACACTTTGGTTGCCCGTTCATATTAAACTGAGCAGCTTGGTTGAAATTGCTGGCATTGCCCATGTAAGTGGGCAGTATCAGTAACTCGAAAATGCATGGTAATTTCAATAAGTTTTCAACAACTATTGGTTGTTTTTGTTTCATGATTATTTGATGTCATGAGTTCTTGCACTCACTTCTTTGAGGTTCTTTCTCCCTCTGTGTCTTCTTCTGCTCTCTGTCAGGACTTTGAGGAGGACCCCCGTGCCCAAGGGGCTCGTGGTCATCGCCGGTCTGTCAGCAGAGGCTCGTACCAGCTACAGGCCCAGATGAACAGAGCCGTCTACGATGAGAGGTACCAAGAAAAGTACACTCTGCTTACATCCAGCATTTTGTTTCATTGCTTTAAGCAATTAAATTCATTTTTGATTTACTTCTGCTATGAGCAGATGCGTTAGGTTAGATTTACTGGCCGTAATTCTAGTTACGTGGCACTGAGTAATGACTGGATCTCTTATATTGAGTGGTCAGCTGTAGGCAAGGGTTGTGAGGTGTGTTTTATTGATTATGTGCTTAGATGGCAGTTTTTATTTGTGACCACAGGCCTCCGGGCAGTTTGGTGCCCACCTCAGTGGCAGAGGCCAGTCGTGCCATGGCAGGAGACACAACTTTAAGTGAAAATTATGCTTTTGCTGGCATGCACCACATATTTGATCAACATGTCGACTCTGCTGGTAAGTAAATGGTTTTGATTTCATTATAATCAATGTGTATACACCAAAAATCAGCATATCTTCCACGCTCTTGTCTTCTTTTTGTTCTTTAAGTTCCACGTTTGCAGTTTGCCAATGATGACAAGCACCTCCTTGCTTGCTGCTCACTGGATGGCACTCTGTCCATTATGACACTCTCACCACCTCCTCCCAGTGTGAAGGTGACCCTAAAAGGTCATGGAGGTCCAGTTACAGACTTTGCCTGGTCCCTAAGCAATGACATCATTGTGTCAACATCGCTGGATGGGACACTGCGTATTTGGAACACAGAGGATGGCCGGTGCATCCGAGAGGTCAGAGACCCAGAATCCAGCGAGTTGCTCTGCTGCACCTTCCAACCCATGAATAATAACCTTACTGTGGTGAGTCCCATATTACATATGATATTAAAAGATAATACCACAAAACAAAAAAGTTACTTTTAATGAAAGACTAAAATGTGAGAGATGACTAAATAACTGAGGCTAATTGAGCACAGTGAACTCATTATCATGTTCAAGAAACCAGTTTGAGAGGATTTGAGTTTTTTGACATGGCGTGTTATCATCGGCCATCAGAAGATGGGTACGCTGTTCATAAATGGATGGACATGGCCATCCACAATACTCAGGCTGCTTAAACAAAGCTCAATTGGTGCTAAGTGGATCCATAGTGTAGTGCTTCACAAATTTGGTTAGCAAGTAAAAGATTGCTGGCCTGCACTATGGTGACTCCTTGTGATGAGGTTCATACTAAGGGTTCAAATTATGAAAAGATCATTCACACCATTACATTACCAGCAGCCTTAACTGTTAGTACAAGGCAGGATGGATCCAAATAGCCTTTCTGATGCTTGGTTTAAACTTTAGCAGGTTGTCTTGACCAAGGCTATATGCCTAAATGCATAAAATTGATGCCACGTGATTGGCTTAGATATTTGTTTTAACAAACAGTTGAAATGATGTACATAATAAAGGGGTTGCTGAGCATATATCCTTGATTGCAGGGGCTGTAATGGATGTATTTTATCTTGCATTATTGTGCTGTTTGATGTATATTGTTTGAAAGGATTAAAGGGATTAATGCATGGCTGAAAATATCACAGTAAATGATGTCTTTCTTTGAAATTCCTAAAGGATCTTAAAGCAAGGAGCATGAATGACTGTTCTCAATAATATGAGTGTGTAGACTGGATGCATATTCAAGGATGGATGCATAGTTACTCACTGGGTGATAATTATAACATCTAAAATTTGAATTCTAATTTCAGGGGGCCAGAATTTTAGTTCCAGGCTACACATCGAATGTGTGTGCTAGCTTTTAGTTGTTTTTAAGACACGTTAAGACAATTTACTAGTTAAACCTGAAAAATAACTGTAGTCAGCAGATGTCTGCTTAAACCTTTACTGTTTTCCACATGCCTAAAGTCACATTTTAGTTATCCGACACTTTTGTTTGTTTGTTTGTTTGTGATAATTTATTTCAAACATGTAAACAATATACACACTTTTGGTAAAGGTTGAAAGAAATTACCTTTCTGAGAAACCTCAAGGGACATTTACAGCTTTTATTTCCTTCAATCTTCATAACACGCTCTAAAATTCATTTATTGTCACATTTATTCCAGATGTTTCCCCTTTTGTGAGTGAAGTATAAATTAAACCTTTCATGCTGAGGCAATAACCTCCAAAGAGAACCCTTTTATCCCAGTCTCAATAACTAAATGAATATTTCCACTGTGCAGACATTGATTAAAATTTTAGAATGAAATGTCAGCTTTTGTAAAGTGGTAAATGTCTCGGATAATTTGGATTTCACTTAGCTGTTTGATGACAAATACTTTAACGGATGTACAGATCGTAAGCTGAAAGACGTGTTGTCACAGCAGTGTCCATTTACGCCTCATTAAGTAAAACATGAGAAAGATAAATTTAGGTTTCACAGGTTAAATTACAACAGAACGAAATGGTACACTGTCAGTTTCTCAGTGTAGCGCTGTGGAATTATTAAAGGTCTTCATTCTCAGATCTGTGTTCCAGGTGGGGAACAGCAAGCACCACCTGCAGGTGGTAAACATCTCCACTGGGAAGAAGGTGAAGGGGGGCTCCAGTAAGCTGACAGGCCGCGTGCTGTCTCTCTCCTTTGATGCTCCAGGGAAGATCCTTTGGGCTGGTGATGACAGGGGGAGCATCTTCTCCTTCCTCTTTGACATGGCCACAGGTACACCTACCACATATACATTTTGAAGAGGGCCACATTAGAAATTATAATGAGTTTTTCTCTGAAGAGTATGTATGCTCTGGAGGGTCAGCGGCTGATTTGTTTCTGTTGGTCTTTGCTGGTTTTGTTCCTCCCGACCCAACCACAGGGAAGCTTACTAAAGCCAAGCGTCTGGTGGTGAGCGAAGGCAGCTCTATCTGCAGCATATCTGCTCGTTCCTGGATCAGTCGAGAGGCCAGAGACCCCTCGCTGCTGGTCAACGCCTGTGTCAATAAGCTGCTGCTGTACAGGTCAGTCTGCAAGAGCAAGTCACTGTTAATTAATAAGGAGCTTTGTTTCCACTGTGCAGATTTTAAAACTGTAACATATTTACTTGTAATATCTGTTTGTGTTTATGCTGTTGCGCTGAATTTGACCAGTTATGACACCTTCACATTGGCAGGGTGGTAGACAATGAGGGAACACTACAGCTGAAGAGAAGCTTCCCCATCCAGCACGGATCCCAGCTTGTTCATAGCATCTTCTGCCCCCTCATGTCTTTCAGACAGGGGGCCTGTGTGGGTAAGAAGTCTCCCAGTGTTTCTGCTGTAATATTTGAATACAAAATTAGACCACAGTTTTTATCCTGCTGCAGGCAATTCAGTGTAAAACACTGACCAAAATAGCATACTACTGCTTCTGGAATTTAAAAAAAAGACAGTCTCTGAGAGATAAGTACCCTATAGTACTTTTCCTATAATTTGCCAACATGAGAGCAGCACAGTTACAGTGAACCTGTGCTTTTGTTTATTTTCTTAAATTTTCTTATTTTTAGATTTGTGGAAGCTTATAGTAAAAAATTATCAGTTTAAAATATCAAGGTCAATGTATGTCCAATTAACCTCTGAGAGCCCGAAGTTCAGGCTATTTCATTTCCTAAAAGAGTTGTGTCCAAACCCAGGCCTCGACGGCCGGTGTCCTGCAGGTTTTAGATGTGTCCTTGATCCAACAGAGCTGATTTAAATGGCTAAATGACCTCCTCAACATGTCTTGAAGTTCTCCAGAGGCCTGGTGATAAACTAATAATTTCATTCAGGTGTGTAGACCCAGGGTGAGATCTAAAACCTGTAGGAAACTGGCCCTCAATGCCTGGTGCTGGCCATGCCTGTCCTAAAATATATACTTTATACACTTTTTCATACCGTCACCTGTTATTTAATGCCCCATCAAAAGCTTTGGGGCATTTATTTAGAAGATCCTCGCCAGCCAGCATTTAACAGCTATGAGTAAGTAGAATTTACCCATGAAATATGTGACAACATGAAAGAACTTTCTGTGTTGTTTGCATGTTTTTCCTGTTCTCAAGAGAAGCATGCAAAAACACAGATAGTTCTATAAATAAATGAGGTCCAGTGCTAATCCACCAAGGTGGTATGTCAAGTCATTTGAGATTAGAATCAAAGGTATTATCAGTATTCAAGGAATATTCAAATATTCCCCTTGTGATGATCAACTAATACTTCTTCCCATCCTCACTCAGGCTCCATGCTGCTCTAAATGCTTAGTTTACTCAGGAGAAGAGCTAAAGTGGCGTCAGAAAGTGGATTAACTGAGAAGATTATTTTAAACTATGAATCATCTAAAGCTACTCTGGTCGTCTAAAGTCCAAGGACAAAAACAAGGAGCTTTAAATGAGCGTCGTAGATCCCCTTTAACAAACTATAGACTTGAGTTTTTATTGTTAGGTTTGTGTCTTTGGGCAAATTACTGTTAGTTAACCCAATGATTCTTATTGGTCTGTTATTCTTATTTTGTTGTTGTTGTTGTTGTTGTTGTTATATATAGAAAATGAAGATGGAAAGTAGAACGAGACCCTTAAAGATATAAAAGAAATGTTCAGTTAAAATCAGTTGTTTATATAGCACCAAATCAAACAACAGTCACCTCAAAGGAACTTTACATAGTAAGGTAAAGAGTAATACAGTAATACAGTGAAAACTTTAACAATCAGACAAATCCCTTCGAGCAAGCACTTGGTGACAGTGGAAAGTAAAAAGTCCCTTTTAACAGGAAGGAACCACCAGCTGAACCAGTTTCAGGGATAATAATTTTATTTGAATGTGGTCATGCAACGTCTGTCTATTTGTGCTTGTTAAATACAAGCTATGTCATCAATATTTATGAATAAGCTCAACCTTCATTAAGTGCTCGCCTTCTGTTATAGCCTGTGTTACTTTCTTTTCATGCTGGAAGTGGAAAATAAACAAGCTGTGTATCTCCGTCCTCTTGTCAGACGCAGTGTGTGAGCTCCTGTGCATTTCTGATTTTGCCCAGTATGCATTACAGTGTGCAGTCAATGCTGTGTTAACTGAGGGAATAGTTGATTGTACTTTCTGCTGGAAAGGAAAGAAAAAAGAATATAATATACATCCTGTTGTTGTCACAGTAATTAGTGTGCACCTTGCCTAGAGACAGTCCACAATTAAATCTTCTCAAGCTGTCCTTGTAATGTCTCAACGCCATTTCCTTTTTTTGTTTCTTCCTCTGCTGCAGTGACTGGCAGCGAGGATGGCTGTGTCTACTTCTTCGATGTCGAGCGCAACACCAAGGCGATAGTAAACAAGCTGCAGGGTCATGGGGGTCCAGTGTTGGATGTCAGCTTCAACTGTGACGAGAGTTTACTTGCATCTGCCGATTCCACCGGCATGGTCATCATCTGGAGGCGTGAGCAAAAGTGACTGATCCACTAATTAAAAAAAAAAAAGTTAAAAATTAATAAAAGCTTCCATCCACTGCATATAAAAAGCCTGCTGCTCCTTTACGTCCAATAACAAGTGTGTAGATTTTCACTGGAATGTAACAGGCTGCGTCAAATGTTTAATGTAATGATACTCAAGTGCAATCAGAACACCATGCTGTGTAGGTGGTAGGGATGTCTTAGAAATTCATGGTGTGGGAGGTGGGCTGTGTGTGTCAGTGCTCCTACAGCTGCAGCTGAGAAATTGCTTTTTCTTTTTCTTTTTTTTTTTCTCATTGGTTTGTAAAGAAAGACCAAGCACTAATACCATGCATGTGTCATGGCTGACCTCAAGTTGTGTGGATACGACTGACTTTATGTGAAGAGGACGCATAATTTTCCAGAAAAAACAAAACAAAAAAACACTTTATATCACACTGACAGTCCCTCTGGCATAGATCTAGTTCACTATTTATGTAACTGTTATTCAATCAGTGTAATCAAGTGTAGTAAAATGGCCTTATTTGCTTTCAGTTGCTGTTTTGCATTTGAGACCATGTGCATGAAACTGAAATCCGGATCAGGCAGTAGCCATATCAAATCATCACAAAAAAAGATTAAAGGGTGTTTTTAAGAATGTGTTTGTACTTAACCTGTATGTGTGTGTGTGCGTGTATACTCGGTTCACGCTGGTTGCTGATTCGTTTAATTTATTTCACAGATCCACAATAAACTATTGTAAATGTCAGTTGCCTTTGCTGCCTTTTTCATGGCACACATGGATCTTGGTATAATTGGAAACGGAAATGCGCATACGAGAGGTGCTCAGAGTAGTAAAGTGGTCAAACCTACGGTGTAGGAGAATATTAGTCACAGTGTGGGTCTTCAAGATCTACACTGAAACAGTCATTTCTGGTGTTCAGAGCTGGTTTATTGTATATGGAGAGGGGTAAATTCTTCTCTGGGTATAAAGACCATCATATCAACATGGCCTTAAAGACTGAAACATAACATAGTTCATCAATCTGGTTGCAAAATTTTTATGACAATTACCTGACTTTTGTGATCTTGGTTGACTTTCCATTCTGTGCTACCACTGAGTGAAATGTTTCCCAAACCGGTCCCAGCAGATGGCTGTCCCTCCCTGAGGGACAGCTGGTTCTGCCAGAGGTGTCTTGCTGTTAAAAGGGATTTTTTCCTTCTCACTGTCACCAAATGCTTGCTCCCACTGTTCTTTCCTTGTTGGGGTTTCTGTGTGTTACTGTGGGGACTTTACCTTACAATATAAAGCGCCTTGAGGCGACTGTTTTTGTGATTTGATACTACACAAATAAAACTGGAAATTAAATTGAAGTATTAAGAAAAAAAATCTCTATAACTTAAATATTTTGTGTCACTTGTGGATGTCTTTCATTTTGGTGATTACCTGCTTTCTTTTGCAGTTACAGGCTAGGAAACTACCTACCCAGGCTTTCCTTTACTAATAAATCTAATAAGATTCTTGATAACCATGGTCCCATATTCATAAGCCAATCCATTACATACAACTCGTCAGGTAATTATTAATGCAAATCTCTAATCAGCTAATCACAGGCCAGTAACAATGTTTAGACACAGTCAAGATGACCTGCTGAAATTCAAAACGTGTAACAATGGGGAAAAAAAGATGCTTCAAGTGACTTTAACTGTGATGTGGTTTTTGGTCCCAGATGGGTTGGTCTGAGTATTCCAGAAACTGCTGATCTGCTGGGATTTTCCCACACAGTCTCGGGGGTTTATAGACAATACTCTGAAAAAGAGAAAATATCCAGTGAGTGGCAGTTCTCTAGGTGAATGTACCTTGTGCTTTGAGTTGATAAAAGCAACAGTAAATCAAATAACTTGTTCCAACTGACGTATGTAGACGAGCACTGCTGAACACACACTACATCTAACTTTGAAGTAGATGGCCTAGACAAGAGCCGAAGACCACACTGGGTGCCACTCCTGTCAGCTCAGAACAGGAAACTGAGGCTACAGTTGGCGTACCATAAACAAAATTGAGCAACAGAAGAGTGATGAAACATTGCCTGGTGTGATGAATCTCAATTGCTGTTTCAACATGTTAGCAGATGTTAGGGTCAGAACTTGGTGTAAACGGCATGAAAATATGGATCCACGCTGCTTTATATCAGCGGTTCAGGCTGCTACAGGCGGTGGTCTGGTGTGGGGGATATTTTCTTGGCACGCTTTGGGCCTCTTAGCAACAACGGAGCATTGTTTTAAAAAACACAGCGTGACAAAACCGAGTTTTTCTGTACTCATCTTCTGACGACTGCTTCCAGCAGCATAACGCACCATGTCACGAAGCTGGAACTATCATAAACTGGTTTCACAGTCACCAGATCTCAGTCCAATAGAGGATGTCTGTGATGTAGTGGAACAGAAAATTAACACCACGGATGCACAGCTGACAAATCTACAGTATTTGTGCGATGCTATCATGTCAATGTGGACCAAAATCTCCAAGGAAAGCTTCCAGCACCTCGTTGAATCTGTGCTACAAAGAATTAAGGCAGTTCTATAAGCAAACGAGCAGCCAGTGAGTGTATCTTGTTCCAGTTTCACATAAAATGAAAACACTAGAACCACTATAACTTTTTAATCTAATCACCATGTTAGCATGTTGACATTAGCAGTGAATTTGAAGCACTGTTGAGCACTGTTATTAGGGAAGTTCCTTTACGTAAGTATATCTTCACAAAATTGCTCACATTATCTATATAGTGCTTTTGTCAATACTTCCTCTTTCTTTCTGATCCTTTAAGTCATGTTATTCTTACATCCACTGAGCGTCCTATGAAACATTTGTCACACTGATCTGTATCCCAAATAGTTTGTTTTTTTTGGTCACTCATTCATGACAGCTATATTTAATGTAGGAAATAATTATTTGATCCCCTGCAGAATTTGTAAATTTGCTCACTTACAAAGCTTGATTTTGATTTTGATTTTTTGGGGGAGCCACAAGAAATCAACCAAAAATCCACATTACGTGAAAGGTTAATTTCTGAATTTTTGGTTGATGTTCTGTCTCACTCCATTGAAATGAAACAACCATAAAATTAGAAACTGTTTGTTTCTTTGTAAAGTGAGCAAACTTACCAATTCAACAGGAGATTAAATAATCATCTCCCCCTCTGTAGATGTACACCATGAAGACTCATAATATTTCAGCTCCACTGAAAATAGTGTTTAGTGGCGTTAACTCATCCATCTCTGAGGAAGTGTAGCAACACTTACAGGCCTTCATTGTTGGTTGTGTGATGTGACCAGAGGAGTGGCTAGACTAGCCTCACTGAGGACAATGAGGCTAAAATTAAAATGGGTGAAAATATTATATAATTAGCAGTAAAAAGAACTATATTAAAAAAAAAAACTGCATACCACTGCGTTGGAAATCACTGAGCACACAAAAAGTGACTGCAGTTTGCGTTGCAGTATCTACACAGTGCAGAGAAAAGAAAGAAATTACCAAGTGAAAATAAGATTGAATTGAAGTAATTGAAAAGCACAGCGTTCGAAGGAACCTGTAGTTCCAAAATTTCCAGCACAGCACTTTCATACTTGATTACATTCTTTTCAAGGTTGGTAAGGAGTTTGTGACATGCAAGTTCGGGTACACCGCAAAGAGGACGCGGCTTTGTTTGAAGCAGCCATGATAGGTGCTGATCAAAAACAAAAAGGAAAAACCGAGAATTGTCTATGAGGTCAACACAAAACTTCACCTGCGTGACCACAGGTTTTCTGATAGGACAGTGCAACAAGGCCTATGCAGCACTCTGCATCCTCAGAACGCACAGTGGGCGGGGGTGAGCTTTCACAAATGAGTAATACCGCCCTTTTTGTTTAGAATCTTGGAGAGAAGTGGGAAGAAAACTAAAAATAAGCGCTTAGATGAATCTTCAGCATCAGTTCTGGGGAGACAGAGAGGCACAGTTGGATGCAACCTGTTAAACCTGGACTATTTAGAGGGCGTTCACACAATTGATGCTGCTCACTATAGAAACATCCTTTTCATCAGCCTGAGCACAGCAATTAAGACAAAGGAAATTATTTCTCATTCAAATTTAAAATATAGGCTAATTGTTTATCAAGACATTACATAACCACACAGTGACTGGATTTCAATCATGTCCTAATTACAACAATGAAGTATTTTTCTTCCATGCCATCCATTTTCTTTTAACGTGTCAGAAGCACTGCTGTTGCATAAGGCTTGCTGTACATGTGGAATCTGTATGAGCTGGGGGTTTTTACACTACATTAATGTTTCTTATCCTGCAGAGGAGTTAACCCTAAAGTATATCCAAAATTATTATCTATGATCGTATGTCTACTATTCTTTTAAGATCCTGATACTTATAGAGATATTCATTCAAATATCTTAGCATAAGCACTAATTCTGCCCATTTAAAAATATAAAATGTGTTTTTCTAGTTTTTTGAGGGATTAGATACCCCTTTAAACGCTTTCTGCAGTTTGCGCAAAAGATTCAACAGCTGCCACTTGAAAAGGGTAGCAGAAAGAATAAGCTACCTTTAATTTACATAATTTATACAGTGGCCATTTTTCCTGTTTTGTGCTGCATTAATTGTTATCTTTTAAAATACACCGTACAATCTAATCAATACAGAAATACTAATGATTATGAAATTACTGCAGCCCATCATCACCAGAGGTTACTCATGTGCATGACCATTAGTATATTTATGTTTGATTCATCAGATTCTTTTGCTGTTTCATCTTGAAAAGTGAGACTTTTTTACCATTTGGAAAAAGAAAAAAACACAGTCTTCAACTTTCAAATCGATCCATTTCATTCATTCGAGTACACTTTATACCTTAAAGATTAGCTTCCTCTGGTATAAACAGCAGTTTATTGTGACCTTATGAACATCCTAGAGTTGCATATTTTGACCTTTGATTTTATTGCAGCAATCTTTCATTACATTCAAAAAGAACAGTTATGCTTTTCCTAATTTTCTGCATGTGTGCACTGTTACAATAGACGACACTCAAATTAACGTCAAAGATAGGGGCAGCAACCCAAAAGCTCAGGCTTCAACTGATCTAAATGCTGTCGTTCTTACATTTCTGCTACCTTTGGCTCTCTGTGATGTCAGTGAGACACGGATCAGGAGCTTCATGGTATTTGGTTTTCATGGCTGAGAAGCTCCTGCAGGTGTGACGTGTAAGAGGGCTGGTGCTTTTGTCCATATATTTTCTGTCTTCATTTCTTTTTTTTTGTATGTGCCTTTTGTGACACCTGTCTCCACAGATCTGAAATGTTACTGGAGAAGAAAATCACAAAGCTTTTTGACTGTATAGTGTTTGTTGGCCAGTGCTCAGTGGAGGGGATGGCTTTTTCATTTCATCCAGTGAAGTGTACAATGATAGACTGATGTGTCATAAATTCAGCTTCTTTTTTTTTTTAATATTTGTTCAAGAACCACAATGGACACAGGGTGCAATTTGTGCTGCACAAACTGTTAAGTGGCCTATTTTGTGTAAAGTGCTGTCCACTGGGCCCGTGTCACAATCGAGACAGGTCATAAATCAGAATGCATCAAAAGTAGAGTCTTTATTGATGAGTGGGCAAAAGAACCAACTCAGTTAAACTGTACAGTTACAGAATATCATCTCGCGAGGGAATGCCAGACGTAAAAATTATGGACCTCTGTTCACTTTTCGCTTCTTCTTTCCATAACAACATCTGTACAAGTTGTAATCCCCAGTTTTGAATCTATGAAATGCAGTGGAATGCATGCTTAGCACAGTATGCTGTGCAAGTGTCCACATTTAAAAAAAAAAAAAATTGACTGCACAAGTATATCTATGCCCAACATATTGTAGGTCAGACATTTGTGTCACATGAATTGTAATTTGGAGAGACAATTCAGTGCAGACTAAGCCAGTTTTCATACACCACACAAATTGGGGGGTCGTATACAAGTTGAAGATGTCTGGATTTTGAACATACTGTGATCCAGACACTCAAGTGCTGGCATTAATGTTCGGGAGGGGGGGGGGGGGGGGAAAAAAGGGCCCGGGA
>VUQR01023853.1:215468-225740 GCA_015108515.1 Hemichromis elongatus | reverse complement strand
TTTTTTTTTTTTTTTCCCCCCCCTCCCCCTCCCCCCTTTTTTTTTTTTTTTTTTTTACTTTCTGCCTTTTTTTTCCTCCTTTTTCACACACATACACACAAATGCTCTATAAAAACACACAAACAGGAATATAGATTCCCGTACGGTCTATACAATATGAAATCAAGTCATATTTCAAAATAGTGTCATCTGCTTAACATGTATTGTTTACAAATAAAGGAAAACAGGCAATTTTTTTTTTTATGATACAAAGAAACCTGACACGCCCTAAATCAAGTCCAAAAAAATCAAGCATGTTAGGGGCTTCTGGGTTCACAACAGCTATTTAAATGTTTCCAAGGTTATTGAGTCCACTTGATATTCTGCAGTCTCTTTTGAATTACATGAAAAGGCGTCCAGGGTGGTCTATCAATCCATTTAGACCCTTTGAGTTCCTTGATGTGTTTCAGAGTTAGTAACGCTCTGATCAACACTTTCTATTCACAGTCCACGGCACATTTCTTCAAGGATTTCAAGCCTCTCTGTGTCTGTTTTGTGCCTTATGTGACACAGAAACGCATTCTCAGCTGAAAGCTCTGGGGCGTGTCCCTCTGAAATAAGGCAACATTATTTTAAAATGGCATCTGACACACTTAGCTGGAGCGGTGATTGTTGTGATCTTTCTGATTTATTAATTATACAGTCTGTCATCAGAGATAGAAACCCTTAAAGTATTACCAGGGCATCTCTACTGCCCTTTCCAAACCTTTGCAACTCATACATTTTTTCACATATAAACATTCTTCAGATATCGGCACTGTGCCTGCATTTGTTAGCAAAATTTGGATTTTGTTGTGCAAAACAACAAAACAGACACTAACACTTAAGCAAGGTGCATTGCAACCCTTCTGTTCTCCAAATTTCTCTTTAAAACGTGAAACATTCCCCTCTTTTAAACTCATTTTAATCTCACATGATGCAGTAGGCCTCATCCTGGGGCAGGTGTTGTTTAGTCCTCCAGTAAGTAGGCAGATGAGCTCTCAGCACTTTTCTCAGGTCCTCGTTCAGCAGGAGGCAGAAGATGGGGTTCACTCCAGCCTGGGCGAAGCTCATCCACACCGTGATGGAGAGGTACCTATGAGGGATGGTGCAGGACTTTACGAACACCCTCCAGAAACACGCCACGATGTACGGTGCCCAGAGGACCAGGAAGAGCAGGGTGATGGTGTAGAACATCCTGCCCAGCCTCCTCTCTGATCGCACCTCCTCCATCCCGAGCAGCCGCCGGTGCTGATTGTGTAAATTTTGTCTGATGCCCAACAGAGTAGGTGGCATGGGACCACGACCGAACCCTGCGATCCAGTTAGCTGCAGCTTGACCTGTGGCCCCAGGACCGTGGAAGGTCCAGTTCTGGCTGATAGCGGGCACCAGCTGGACAGGTTTCATCTTGCGGTGCCTGTATTCAAACAGCAGCAGCTTGGCGTAGAAGCCATGAGTAGCCAGGACCACCACAGCCAGCATGAGCATGAAACCCAGGGTGTCATTGGTCTTCAGGTAGCGGTGTTCAAAAATGCACTGATCCTCGTCACGAATGAACTTATAAGTCCCCACATCAAAGACGGGTGGGAATGCCATGGCGACTGCCAGAGTCCACACCATGCATATGATGGCGGCACAGGTCCAGATGGTCATGCGTTTGGCGTAAAATCGGTGGTGGGCAATGGCAAGGTAGCGAGTGACAGCCACACAAAACAGCATGAAGGCAGCATGAAAACAAAACAGCACAGCCATAAAAGCCACAACTTTACAACTCAAGGCACTGTAAGTCCAGGCCGAGCTGTTGTGGACGGAAACCAGCACAAAGGGGAAGCAGGCAGCAGAGCGAACTGCATCGGCCAGGCACAGGTCCAGAAGAAAGAAATAGGGAGCCTTGTGAAGTGTCCTGTCTCGCAGGACCAGCAGGGAAACCAAGAGGTTGCCTACAAGACTGACACAGATGATCAACCCCAAGAAGACCAGCTTAAAGTAGGCAGACACATCTGTGGCAGAGATTCCTCCATTGTTGTTGCTGCTGTCACTGCTGCTGCCGCCCCTTGCAAGTCCACTCTGAGAGGCCAGCACAGCCAGCAAACTGCCAGGGCCGTCGATGGCAAAGCTCTGGTTAGCCATTCTTTCCCCCTGCCACAAGAGCCTGCCTGGTTTGGGCCCCTTTAAAAACAGTACAGATCCTCCTACAGCCGTCTTCTCCCACGGCTCTCTCGTCTTTACAAGGAGAGGCCGTAAGGATCTTTTCTACAAGACAGAATCATCTTTCCTCTTTGTCCACAACCGCACCACCTGCGAACAGAGACAAACACATATTGAGGATTGAAAAACAACACGTCTGACCTGCTCGTTAGGTCGAACACGCTCACCACTAAATTGAAGCAAAGCTTACATTTAAACAGAGTGAATATAGAAGTGCTGTGATGGGCAACACAGTGGAAATATCTGCCTTCCTGTTTCTCTAAGGCTGGGATCAGATCAGCAGCTCTACAGCATGCCAGCTCCTTGGCTCTCTCAGTAATTACCTTGCTCGTTGCTAAGATACAACAGCTCACATACTTTGTGCAAGTGTGGGTGTTTGAGTGAATGCATGGGGGTGTACGGCGGGGGGTGGGGGGTGGGCTGGAGCAGACACAGTACAACCGACACTGGGCATGTCCAACAAACAGGGATGCTGTAAATGAGCAAAGAACATTTTCTGCTTTATCTCTGCATGCATGTATGCGTGACAGTCGATTAAAGAGCATAGGGTGTAATCTGTATCATTCAAAGCACACAGCAAATATAATGGCAGAGCACGGAGCCATTTGGGCTTTTACCGAAGGCCTGTGTGTCTGTATGTGAGAAATGTGTTATGGTACTCAACAGGGTGATAAAACCACTGTTGCCATCACCACGGCCAGACATCAGTGTTGAAGCAAGGAAACGTAAACCTTATTATGGGAATGAAAAATCAAATATAAACCAAATCTGAGACCTGCAAACTCATTTGTGGGTAGAGGATGATAACAATACTCAGTCGTGCTGCTTGTATGGGTGGGCCTCGTCTATGTAGGCCATGACACCCAATATGATTTGCCTTAACTGTAAGCTTCTTTTCTTTTCTTTTTCCAATCATAGCAGCTCTCTGCCACCTTGAAAAATATCATTTCACCCGATTAAATGGCTGCCATGGCAGCTAGGCCTGAAACACAGGGTGGAGTGAAAAACACATGAACAGGTGTCAAAATCACAATCATTTTTTTTTATTGTGTGTGTGGGGGTGTATGTGTGTGTGTGACTGAGAGAGAGAGAGAAAAAAAGAGATAGGGAGGGAGAGAGATAATAGCCTACCTTTCATCCCCTCATTTTTGCATCCTTTCTTCCTTCACGGTAAAAAAAAACAAAACAAAACAAAAAAAACAACCAAAAAAAGCAAAAAAAACCCCCAAAAAATAGGGATCCCAGTCGCTTTGCTTCAGTGTTCGTTAAATGTAGAGAAAAGCACATAATAAAGCTGCATGGTCTTGCTGTGTGCTCTCAGCCTCAAACAACACCTGTTATGCATAAATCCATCGCGAGGAAAGCGAACTGAGCAACATTTAATAAACATAAGACGGGCAGAGGCTACCTAATAATCAACAGCTGATCAAAAAAAAAAAATCCACGATGAGGAGTGATATAAAGCCACATTTAAAAGATATGCATACAAAAAAAAAAAACACTGACACACACACACACAAAAAAATCCACCGCCACCCTTTTACATTTTCATGGAGAAGAAGGTGCTCATTTGGTGTCTGAATATCATCCGAGAAAACAGATTTTATGTTGCATCACGTCGAGGATGGGTTTCCAGAAGCCTAGAAACACACGCGGTGGAAAAATAACATATCTTGCTCTGTTCATATATCCAAATGATGTCAGATTTTCAATGCTTATAATAACCCACCCACAAACGTTAGACAGGAAAAAAAGATCACGCATCCCCTAAATGAATCGTCTTGGCATTTATATTGACTAGTGGCACCAGGACAATTAGTCCACACAGACAACGGCCGCGATACGTCTCTTTTCCCCATCTTTCGGCGTAAAAGGCGATGTATTTACCCTGAACTGTTAATATGCAGTCTTTGTTTTGCTGTCCAGCGAAGGTGGACTACATCTTAATGGTCCAAAATAAAAGCCTCCGTGACAGAACAAATACATTATTTTTGGACAAATCCAGCGACGGCACAGAGGGCTCTTCACATCGCAGACGCTGTCGAAATCAAATGAAAAAAATAGGAAGAACAAAAACAAAAACAGCACGGCTGGATTAGGCGAATTATTCCTGAATAATCCCAATTATGGCTGCTTGCAAGGAGGCAGCTCGCACATTCGCGGAAACCGTCGGTTTTATTCGGAGAGAGAGAGAGAGGGAGGGAGAGAGAGGGGGGTGAGGGAGGGAGGAGGGATAGAGAGGCGGACCTGTGCGGTACTGTGGGCCCTGTAACTTGAAAGTGATGTTCTCTGAATGACGCGCCAGTTTTCTCCAGTATGGGTACACTGAGGAGCTCCACCTGTCAACTAGCTACGCCTGGTGCTCCTTTCCTTTGTGACAAACTGGGTGGACCACATGGGCCTGACAGGGTCCAAGGAATTCTGGGGGCTCTTGGAAGAATATTGGGTTTCCAAACATCTCATTTGGAGTTTAAAGCTTTGAACAAGCACTTTGGCGACATTGGGAAGGAAAAACTCCCTTTAACAGCAAGAAACATTCAAAAGCAGAACCAGACCCAGGGAGAGGGAGGGACGGCCATCTGGGGTGAAGACACACTGTGGACACCACAGCACCCCAGTAGCAAGTGTCCTCTATTTCATCTATGCACATATGTACATTGATAATTACATCAAGTGTAATTTTGAAGTGCAGACTTTCAGCTTTAATTCAAGGAGTCAATCAAAGTATTGCATTAGCTTGTATGGTCATATCTGAAAAAATAAATAAATATAAATATAAAAGGACGTTTTTATATTAATTATATTTTTATATTAATTATTCTGAGATATTAACAAGTGCTGGTAGGTGAACAATATGTGCAATATTAATGAACAAGTCTGTTATGTGACACATGACGCTGTAAATTATTTGCCCCTTGGGGATAAATAAAATAATTCTTATTCTGAAAATTTAATTTTGTGTTTCTTTTATCAAGGTGAGAAAAAAAAAAGAGTTTGGACTTTTTATTAAATAAAAGCTGTAATCCTACTTAAGTAGGTTATAATGTGCAAGCTTTTTAATTAAATTATATTTAAAATATATGCTACATAGTGAGTATGCTGCTCACTATTATTTATCTATGTATGTGTGTACATAAATTTCTCTTTAATGTTCCAGCTGTTGGTTATTTTCATTACTTATTGCAGGGTAAGTTGATCTATGATAATGCAGTTAATCTACAGAATAATTAGAAACTAAAGCTTTAATACTTTACATTAAACCTATACTTCAGTAAAGTACTTGAGCAAGTGAATTTAGTTACATTTCTACCGTTGCTACCCATGCGTTTATCCAATGGCGATGGGCATTGTAAGATTAACAGTAACTAGTACTATGTGTCAGGGCAAATTATATTTCAGCTTATCCACCCCATGCTCCCACTCTTCACATTCCTGTTAACTGTTTACAATCCATTTAAATGCATTTTCTTCCATTTACAAAGGACCAAAAGTAACCAGACAAACTATCATAATTTTAAATATAAGGACTGTTTTAATTATTGATGAAAATAATTTCCAGTTAAGAACTGTCTGATGTACAGAATCCATGAATATCACCAAATGCTACATATCCTCCTGGATCTGCCGGTCTTTTACTGCAGTTTCTGGTTGTTTGTGGGTCTCTATAACTTGAGTTTTAGTTTTAGGAACTAAAAAGCATGCTCTGATGTATGGAAGCTTGAAATTGCCATCCATTAGTTCAGATTTCTCAAAATTTTGAGTTAGGTATCTCAAGAACTCAACTTACCAATTCAAACATCAGAGAAACGGCTTAAACTGAGGTGTCAGTCATTAGCTGGTGCCACCCCATACCCCCATCTGGACACACCCCTACTTGGGTATAAGTTGTTTTTTTTTTACTGTGTACGTATTTTATGTTACTGCATGAAATCTAATTTTCTGGTATTCTTGTCAGCACTACTGTTTGACTATAAATATACAAACAAATAATTTGATTATAATTAATACAATAATTTAAGTTTATAGCATCACAATGAGTGTCCTGAATTTTATTGTAAAATCGACTGCCCTTTGAAAGTGGTGACACGCTAACCAGCCAAACTGTGTCAGCTGATCACGCTAAATGGGAAATACTTTATTTAGTTATATTACAAAACAAACAAAAGCAACAGGTTAACACATTAAACATTAAAACCATGTAAAATACCCCAGTGTTTAAAGAAATGTGCATCAGCTAGAACAAAACATGAATTAAATTATGACGGCAAAGCTAACTAATATTATAATGAGCTTTAATCTAACGCAGCGTGTAGATGAATGTAATCAGACGCTTCAGTTTCTCATTTCAAATATATAAACAGATTAAAATGTTCACCAGGAGCAAACAGTACTTAGTTGAACATTGACAGCAATGCTGAGGTTAGATATTCAACTGATAGTTTGTTTCCAAACATAAAACATTATGGCACCCTGAAGGCCTTCTTTGTCTTTCTGGCAATGGCGGATGCCATAAGATGCCATCATCTGTTACAGAATAAAGTTCTGGGTCTTTGAACACCAGTGTACAAGTAAACCAAAGCTGAATGAAGATGATCAATTATAACTTTTGTATCCATTCAATGAGGCATACTGCCTTTCTTTGATATTAGACAGAGGTGACATAATATACATTACGTTATTATACGTGTTAGGATCATGGATCCTTTGGTTGAAAAGATGCCCAAATGTTTTCACAATACTGATGCTTGATATTAAAAACTATAAGCCTTCTGAAGGACAACAGTCAATCCTAATGGCAACTATATATTAGAGGCTCACACTTTTGGGCTTACAGACCAAAAACAAGTGCATATTAAATATGTGCACAATATTGAATATCAAAACATTTCTTTTCATTTGTTTAAATCCTCCATATAATAAATGTTTTTATGGGGTTTAACGAAATCTGTGGATCTGGGAAATGGAAATGTCTGAACAAAAAAATAAAAAAAGGACTAAACGGGCAAATGTGTGTGAAATGATAACTGTGATGGACCCGATAAAACCAATAAACATTCACAGGCCACGCTTGGAGGCGTACAATGACAAGTTAAAGGAGGGGTATTATGGAAAATCCGATTTGTCTTGTCTTGGAGGATTTCACTGTCACAGACAATATTTAAATAAAAGCTGGTACTCCTGCTGTTGCAATTGCTCCTTGTGATGAAATACCTCTGTTCAAACAAGCTAAGAGTGACGCCACACCCTGGGAGGAAAAAGATACCCTTCTATCTGCTGTTTGTTAATATTGCCACAGCGCTCGCAGATCTCCTTTTGAAATCACTGCTTAACATGGGCTACCTGAAAAAAACAAACTGTAATTATTCCAAAGGATGGGTCTTATAAAATCCTACCAGTTATCCTGCTTGGGACAGCTTTCAGATTCCCTACATTTTTAATGTTTTCCACCCTGCATCTGTGTGACCACCACACAAATGAATCACTCCTGCTATTTTCCCTGCAGAAGTCTGTGAAATACAAATGTGCTTGGATGAATAGCCTGAATCTACAGGGTGCCTAAAATTAACCAGGTACAGTCACAGTTTTATTTGGCCAAAAGTGAAGATATAATATTAAGACTAAGTCCTAAATATAATAAGAGGTAGCTCTGACGAGAGGTGACGTCTTATCGTATAACATCCGAGGAGATTTCCAAAGAATTTTCAGCCTTCAAACACTGAGCTCAGCTTACAGTGGTCAGTGTATACTATAAGCTACCATGACTTCAGTGCAATGCCTGACCTTTGGCTTCTATCCGCAGCTCATGTTGCTGTCTGTGTATTTCCACTTCAAGCAAAGCTGAACACGCTCTAGTTGTGGAGGCGCTGAAGGCTCTGATGTTATTTTAAAGGTGTGTCAGTGCCTTCAATGCGATCTGTTCTGCACTGCAGTGTCATTACTGTGCATAAAGCTGTCGTGTTGTTCCTGTTTGTTCTGCAGACTGCGTGAAAAGAAAAAAAACTAAGATAAGCAAAGACACAAAGCGGTACAGGATATGAGACCATGTTTAATGGCGATACACTGCAAAAAGTTTCACCACTTCAAACGTATCAATCAGTGCTTCCGTATTTCTGTGAGATTGTCTAGTATGTTACGTAACGACACGCTGTGCTACAACAACAATAATATGCATTTACCAGCAAGAAGGAAGACCTGTGAAATGAAAGGTGCGATAGTGAGGTGAACAGTTTTCCACTTGCTTTGCTGTCACTCAAGCGGCCACCATTTTCACCAGGTATTAAGGCAAAGACACACACACACACACAACCATGTTTTTCATTTGCATTTTGTAAACAAAATCCCATTTTTATAGTAAGTCTCTTATATTTACCACTAGGGTAATCTTTCTGTAGTTGGTTGTTTTTTTTTTCGTTTTCCAAAGCGATAACAACTTGAAATTCTCAAAAGTCAAAGTCTTGGCAGCATCCTTAAACAACAGGCTTTGCTACATTGAAAACAATGAAAGTGCATTGTGATAGTGACTAAATAAACTATAATATAACACCACAGAGACTCTCCACGTGACAAGAAAAAGGTCATTACACTTACAAAACAGCTCTAATACTACACTGTGCTTTAATACTGGGTTTACAGTGTTGTACAAATGGGGTGATTATTATTATATCTATTAAAAACACAATGTGTACGAAAATATCACCAGTATTTCTATAATTACTTTCTCCTTCCATGTGACTTTGCATAAAAAGGGATAACTTCAAGAGGACTCTGGTGTGCATGTTGTTTAGCTTGATGGCTTATTTTAAAACCATGAAAAGGCACTTAGTTGAGAGATGATTATGGGCAAAATCACAAACGGCGCAAAACAAAAACTAGTCCAACTAGGAAGAGGGCAGTGGGTTCCTGCAACACTATCGAGAGGAAGACAACTCCACTCACAAATATGACCGATGGCAGAATATTCCTGTTTCTGTTATGCTCAGACTGGGGCTCGGAAACCCCGGACGCTGTGCTTGGTTTATTCTCTAATGACGTATCGGGGAAAATATGTGCAGCATCTTCCTTCTCTTCCAAGGCTGAGATAGACTGAGATAAGTTTTCACTCACCTCAGTGACACCTGTATTCACTGAGGTGTTCTCTGGAAGATCGGGTGATGGTAGAGCCTCACCTTCTGCTTTCAGAGATGTCTGAGTCTCAGCCACAGGAGACAAAAGTGCAGGCGTACTGACTTCGTGATTTGCTGCAGACCTGCTGGAACTTTCTGATAATCCTTCAACAGGTTCACTCAATCCCACGGCAACGTCTCGCTCAAAGCCCTGTGTCACACTGGGAGTAGAGGCGCGCTCAGCAGGCAGTTCAAGGCAAGGATGACTGGCTGGTTTTTCTTTAGCTCCATCCTCTCCTGTTGTTGTCTCTGTGGCAGGAAGACACATGCGAGATGCTTCTAAAGGGATTTCCTCTGTGCCAGTCTGGGAGATGTCTGATCTGGGTTTGGAGTCTTGTTGTAGAAAAGGATGTGAAAGAGGGGGCGGCGTAGAGGGACTACTGTCTATACACTGCTCAGACGCCTGGTTGCCTAATTCACAGTGGAGTCTGGGTAAAGGCTGTGACTTATTTGGCTGGACTGATTCGCTGGCACAGAGTACAAAGGATGAATTAGTTTGATGTGTGGTTTCGGAAGACATACAAGGAAACTGTTCACCTGGGAATACAGTTTGAGCGGACAGCGTGCCATCGTCAGATGGAAGCTCTTGGTTGGGTGGGACAAAGGGACCAGACGGGTGAGCTGCGATCTGCTGAAGTAAAACAGCAAGACAACAGTGATAGCTAGGAGACAAAGGAGGAAAATTTGTATTCCACATTAACATTGCACGCTGAGGGAAGAAAAGCATTATACTGCATACTAATGCTTTTCTGTGAAAAGGAACTCATGCTGAAGTTTTAGCTGTGAGGAAATGCAAACAATTCATGAGCAATATGAAGAGGTGGACAAAAAAAAAAAAAAAAATCTCCCCCCCCTTTCCCCCCCAAAAAAAAAAAAAAAAAAA
>VUQR01023853.1:199974-211488 GCA_015108515.1 Hemichromis elongatus | reverse complement strand
TTGGAGCTTTGTGCTTAGTTCCATTTTATTTAAGAGAAGGTAGACGTTTTTTTTTTTATCAACCCACATCTCCAAATGTGGGCAATACTTTCCAAAGCAATCTATATAAATAAATAGTTTACATTGATCTGAAATGAAGTTGTGAGATCCGCACTATGAAACAGGATAGTCCTATAAGTATAGTAATAAAATTTAAATCATATATCATGCAATAATACAGCATATATTAGATTTTTTATTTTCGCCATACTACTGTGTACAAATGTATTCATTCTGACCTTCTTCCTTTTCCAGCTCATCCTCTGAATCGTTGTTCATACTGAAAGAGATGAGAGAAATTCAGGTTATAAGAAGTACATGAAGACATGACAAAACCATTCAGTAGTGCACACTTTAGATGCAAATGTATATCTCTTTATGATTGTATACATACATGAAGCAACATTGCACATAGGCTTTGTCTGCCAAGATACAAACAACTGGAAAACAATTGTACACGTACACGGTAAAAATAAGGAGTTTATAGTCATTTTCAATCAGGGTCAAACCTTACTGTTTTTGTGTTATGAATATTTAAAGATCATTTGGAGCTATAAATGCTAAATATTTATATAAATCATCATCAACACCTGCTTTGGATAATTACACATGTTTATTATTAATGCGGTTAAGCTGCTAACGTGTTGAGGTACCATTGTTTTATTAAACACAGACTATCTCTTTGTATTATGTTGCCCATTTTGTATAGTTCCTGCATTCCTGGACTAGACGAGCATTTCATTAACAAGGACGGCAAGATTGAAATTTCGTTCACCAATGGTAACTACAAGCACAAGATAATCCATTAAAAGTCTTCTTCAATATCAAAGCCGATGTATCAAATATAATTCTGGTGATAGCAATTACGAGAGAAGAAATTGAACCAAGTAGAATAAATGTACATTAGTTCATTGCATAATCCATGCCTATCTGACACTAATGAAAAGTGCTCAAAATCATGAAACAGAAATGGTCTCTGAAGGCTGCTCTCGCTCGAAATTAGGCGGATGCGACATTGCCAAGAGTCCAGCAAAGGATGCCAAAAGAAATAAAAGGTCAAGACATGTGATGAGCATGTGACAAGAGCTACAGAAGCTGTTTGTTATCCATATCCTTGCTGCGCCTCAAATTTTATGTGATTTATAATCCAAAAAAGATTTGATACACTTTTTGGACTTTGCTAGAGTAACTTTCCATCATTCTGGGACTCAGTGAAGCTTCTTCCACTATCTAAAACAAGCTCCACAAGATTCTCCTTCTTTGAGCCAAGTTTATTATGATTGAATAGACCTTCAAGACAGAAGGTGAGAACAGTAGGTGAGTCAAAAATACATACAGATCTCAAACTAAATGAGAAAATACTGACCAAAAGTCTATCCTTTATACCTGTTTGAAACCTGAGTTTTTGGTTCATATGGATTACTAGAATACTAGATTACTAGAAAAATGTGAAACTCTGCCTATTGTAACACTGTGATTGCCAAAAATAAGAAAAATATTTCCCTTTAATCTTTCCATTATTCATTTAAAGATTTGGGAAGTAACTGAGAAGACACCTCTGTCCTGTGTCTACGCTTAACCCTGATCTTAACCTGACAGAATAAATAGTGCTTAATCTGTTTGTGTGGGTGTTGTGTTGTACATTAAAGACTAATGTAGATAGAGTAATAGAGATTCTGTTAGCACTACTTAAGGCCCCATCTTCAGATATGACACTGTTCGACTCGGGTCAGTATAAAAAGTTCAACTAATTCAGCACCAAACTGAACAAAAGAAAACGTGAGCAAAACTCAGCAACTCGCGGTGCTCAAGGCAGATGCCATCAAATCAGATCCTCACCACAGCACTTTAATACTTGTTACTTCTGGTGAAAATGTTTTGGCTAATGCAATTAATCTCAATAGCATGTAATAAATGATCATGTCTAGACTTGTTTTATCCCATAATAACCTTTCATCTTACTGCCTGCCTTGTTAATATGGTAAAAATCCAATTATCAGCTGTCTTCAAAGCACTTAATCAGTCTGTAGTGGCTGTTATGGTGGGAGATTGATACAGATTCTGCTCCTTAACCAACTTCTTTTCAATCAGTGACTCATCCATCCCTAACACTCCATCTGGTTCCTTCCTTCCTCCCTCCAAACAGCTGCAGTGGATACCTACATGGATACCTACATGACAACTACATTACTTTATATTCAGCTTACTGCTTTTACACGTCCTCACAAGCTTGGGCAACACAAGCAACTATCTTGCTTCACCATTGCTGTACATTGTGAGATTTATCACACACATTCATGTGTATATTACAGTAAATCAGGGGATTAGCTGAGTTTAATGGAGTAGCGAAGGAATCAAAAAGGGTCTGTGTGCCAGCCTTTAATTACAAAAGGGAGAGGAGCCAATCCGGTTCTTATAAATGGTTCTGCTCCCCCGATGACTCCAATAGAAAAGGTCAGAGGTAAATTTTAGTGCAGGAAAACGCCACGGCTGAAAACGACACCTGCCCTTTGCCTATTTTAAATGCCTCAGTGATCAGTACACTGAGCAGGGTGTGTTCCTCCAAAAAATCCCTTTCTTTACCTCACTGCAGGTTTGAGATCGTAAAAACGTAACGTGCAGAACCACTGCATCAAGCTGAATACTCATTTCAGTCATAAACCTCTCAGTGAATTAATAAGCAGTTATAGTTCTACAGCTGTGGCACATTCCCTACCTTTAGTGCATCCATATCTTTTTTATAATTATATAACTTATATAGAAATTATCTCCTTTTTTGTTTTACAGTAAAGAATTTTTGGTAGTGGAGCATCCACGTTTCACTTCTAATTAATAGGATAATTCGGATAAAAGTAATAGGAGGCAGAGATTGGGCAAAATATTACACAAACAGCCTTCTAAGTCTTCGTCCTTTGGGCTGTATGCCAAAAGGACGTCATACTACATTTCCTGTAGTGTGACAGGAAAATGTACCTGTAAGCTTTTGGAGGTTTCAGGATACTTTTCATTTCCTGTGTGTTGATGTTTGTATGAGCTGAATCATCTTCGTAGGTCAGGAGCAGAGTTACCACATAGTTCATAGAAGAGTTATTAGCCCAGTAATCACCATCAGAGGTTTCATAGCGAACAACGAACTCAATGCGAGAGCCATGTGTGGTGTAAGGCGGCGCAAAAGATAGCTTGAAGGAGAACTTGTCAGTTTCTCCATCGTGAGATCCCGGGACATACTCTGCTGGGTGATCGTAGTAAGTGGCCCAATTGTCCATTGTCGATCTGACATAAACAGCTTTGTGGAAGGAAATGTTCAGCACACGTATTACCCCTGTGAAGGCGAGAGGTTCGTTCTGAGCTGGAGACATCTGCTCAACCTCCACTTTATTGGTGCGCACAGCCTGAAGCAGAGCATTACCGGTGGGTGCATGAAACTCTGGGTACACATGATAGGTCGGCTCTCGCTCAGGCTTCCGATACTTTGCCTCCTCTTCGCCCCACTTTGCAATAGAGTCTTCATCGTCCGAATCAAAGGCAACAAATTCCTTCACATCCACCAGATCCCCACCTGTTGTATCGGCAAATGACACTCTCTTCCCGGCGGACAGCGCCAAGTGGATCCGCATATACTCAGCGGTCTCATCGAAAATTGACGCACCTCGCTTTCTGGGCACCGGGGAGCATCTTGGGATGAAGCGGACGTCCCCAGTGTCATCATCATCATCATCGTCATCATTCTGGTTATCTTCGGCGTCCATGGGTAACCTACTATCTTCGTCCTCGCCTGATCTGCCTGTTTTTATCGTTTTAAAAAGACCCTCTTGGCTTGGTATAGTCAAAAAAGACATTTTTTAAATTTATTTATTTATTTTTTTGCGGACGTATACACTCAGAGGAACATATGACGTCTGAAAAGAGCTACCAAATACTCATGATTCGCGCAGCTGTGGTCAGTGATGATCCAGCGCTGTCGCTGCACAGTGCCTCTTGAGTCAACGTGTGGCGTTAAATGTCACCCATGGAAAGCTTGTCTTTACTGCCAGCCCTTGTGATAGTGTATCCCCTGGTTTTACATGACTTTATGCACGACAGCTTGGCTGATGTCGTGGAAGAACCAGCCCCTAATTTTAGCACTGACCTACTGGGTTTCCATGCCCTAAATTTGTTTATAAGTTGGTATAATCCTGCGGCTCCCCCTTGTTCTGTTTGGTTCGGCCTGGCTATGCGCCTGCTGCTGGAAATAGCATATTAATGTCATAAATGCCAGCGTTAGAAAGACAGACTGCATGCGTATTTATTGCGACCACTTTATGACAATCAGGTGGGAATTATTATTTTAAGCTGGCGTCTCCAAATTCACCCTTTCCAAGCCTGAATTCATCGAAGACTGTCTGTAATGCACCATGTTCGTTTAGAGTTTAGGCCATTTTAATTCCACCACACTGGGGAACGTTTTGCCATTCAGTATGCTGCTGTTTGTTTTTACAACTGTAATTGTAATTTAATACCAGTCCAGTTGTAGCTACAGTGGTTGAGATGGAAATCTGAAGTATAACCTATTGTAATAAAAATATGAACTTGTGTAAAGATTATTGATTTGACTTCACAACACGGCCCGTGCTTTATTATATAGGCCGTTAAATAACTGAGTAAATAGCCTAAGAAAAATTTAAGTGCTTCTGAAGAACAAAATTCTCAAAGTGCTTTACAAGACAGAATAAGAAACAAGGGTATCTAAGGGCATGATATATTTACAGAAAAAACACTTAGTAGTAGATACAATTCAGGTTTTTACAGGAAAATAAATAAATAATTGTACTGCAAATAATCTTAAGAAATGTATTATTTACAGGTTATTTGCAGGAAACAACAAAAACACCAACACGCAATGCAAACTATGGTCTCTGTCATAAGACCATATGGACCTGTGCTATTTGATATTTGCTACCTGCTAATAGGAAAGGGAGAACAATCCTTATCACATTTTTATACATATTACAAATGGTCACCTGAATAGTGGAACATGCAATATGAAAATTATGGCATGCCAACATATAGGTACAACATATTTATAGTGTAAGATGGGGAACTTTTTTTCAGGTTTTTACCTGGAAGCTCAGCACTACTTAATATTACTTCTAATAACTTCTTCTCTCCTGTAAAAACTCGAGTTGTTACCTCCTTATTTTGTATTTGAAATTTCTCATCCGTGGGATAATAAAAGTTTATTCTATTCTAGTGCTAGGTAAATGTAATTACATTGTAATTCAGGGAAATCCCATTGAATTCTAGTGTAATCACACCTTTAGTTGCGGGCCGCATTATGAAATGCTACAAGATAATCTTATAATTCCAAATCTTTTTCCGGGGGGGTTGCCCTGGCAGTAGATGACTCTTGGTTGAATTTGATCATCTTGGATTAGATGCCCTCTGGTTTGTGATTTTTCTGTATGACCTTCAGCAACTTGACGAGGGCGAGAAGCTGTGCAACCTATATACAGTCTAGGCTGTGCATGGCTATATGTGGGAAATCTTCTCTGGGAATAGGCCCAAACTGCATCCGTTCTGCATTACTCAGTTAACCACCACACAAGCTGCTGTGGATACCGCAGATGATTTCATATGCAAACAAAGCCAAGCCCTTGTTTACATCTGGCGGGCTTTTTTTGGGCTAATGTGCACATTTTCATTTTAACATAATGTGTTCAGCATGGTGTAAATAACTGTCTCTTTTTACTACTGTCGTGTAAACATGTGAACATGTTTCCTCGTATTGTCGCAATGATTTTGGCGACCCTGCGCTTGCTGCGCAGTAAACCCGCGGCGGCTCTGCTACAGATAACAGATTACCGTGTAAACACACCCTTGTAGATGATTGGTCGAGACGTTTTAGCGCGACGTACCACAGCCAATCACAGGATTGTTTTTCTGTCACGTCGGTGCACAGATAGTAAGCTAACGGGTAATGCAAAAACAAACTATTATAAAGAAGGCGGATTGCGGCTTAACGGCGATATAGCGTGACAGGGCTTGATTATTTGGACTGAGTGTTTCTTGTTAGGATTTTATTTGTGAGCATGCGGTGCGGCCGTGACTGCGAGGACGCAAGAATTGGGTAAGCCTAGCTAACCAGCGTTAGCAGCAGCGTGCTAATTTTCAGCGTTCCGCAAGGCCGCAGAGAAATACGAGCACTGCTTCCTGTTGTTGCTTCATTGAGAATGTAGGCTGAACTACGATCAGAACGTTCAACGCAAAGGTGTTAACTCAAAAACGAGTGCAGTCGGGCAGTTATTTGCACTTCAGTTTATTTTATACAAGCTTGCGGGCTACCTAGCTTGTTAGCTAGCTAGCTAGCATGAGTGAAGTGACGGACTGCAAACAGTCCGCTGACTCTGCATCGAGGAAACGGTGTCCATCACCCGACAAGGATGAAGGCAGCCCGATTCCCAGCAAGTCCGCAAAACTTAATGACCATCCAGATGAAACGAGGGTTACTTCTGAAAGTTGCAAAAACAGTGAAGCCGAGAGTAAAGAAGCAGCCGGGAGGGAGGGCCAGTCGAAAGATGGCAAAGAGGAACAAGCCGCTGTGAAAGCAGATCAGGGTTCAGAGAGCACTGATGGCACCAGTTCACAGTCTGTCAACAGCTCCAGCGCTGACAGCCACCACACCAGCAGCAGCACCGACAAGCCACAGTCCTCAGATGAGCAGGAGTCGGCTCATGCAAAAGACAAAGCACAGAAAACAGCGGAAACACAGCGGCGTCCCATAGCTCCTCTGGACAAATCCGATTCAGCTGCCATAGCAGCTGCTGAAGCGCTGGCCAGTCTCACAGGTGGGGACGGAGAAGACAGTCAAGAGACTCCTTGTTCATCTGAAAAGGCCAAGCAAGTGAAACAAGGGAGTAAATTTAAACAGCGCGGGGGGCACCAATCGTCAAAAATTGGCTCCAAAACACAAGCAGCGGCAGCAGATAGTTCCACATCTGTGCATAGTACTGACAGAGAGGATACAGATGATGTCCCTGAAGCAGATGAGGGTGATGAATCGGTATCTGGGTCTTCCTCCACACCGAGCTCCTCTTTTCCATCAGACAATGAGGAAAACGATGATGGCGAATGTGCCATTGTGTCTGTAAAGATGGCTCCAGAGTTGAGGCAGTCGGTGGCTCTTCTGGCACAAGTACAGATGAGGCTGGAAGCTCTTGAGAAGAAAAGTGCCCGGCTTCACCAGAGGCTTGAGTTGAAAATTAGTCGTCAGCGGCGCCCACATCTGGATCAGAGAAGCTCCATAACGAAAACCATCCCTGGGTTTTGGGTGACAGCTGTATCCTTCAAATATGAAAGTGTAATGCTCGACCCATTCCCATGCTATGTTTGTATTTAAAGTAAACTTGCCTTGTTGTTTTTTCGTAACTTCAATGTGCCAGCTGTTGAACCATCCTCATCTGTCAGCTCACATTGATGAGACCGATGAAGATGCTCTTAGTTACATGACTGATCTTGAGGTAGGACATGTTTTATTCTCACAATCTTAGCTGATGCCTATTTGTAGAATGGAAGAAAACACGTTATCCTACCCTTTTCCCCCAGATTGAGTCTTTCAAGAATAACAAATTGGGCTACAGAATTCGCTTCCACTTCAGACGAAACCCGTACTTTCAGAACAACATCATCATGAAAGAGCTGCACCTCGGAATGGGAGGTAAAATCAAACATGCAATTATTAATTCAAGTGATATTAGGTAAGACATAGTGTAGCCTCAAAATGATAGTTTTTCAGAGAATAATAAGATTGTTAACAGTGCACAAAAATAACACAAAACATTTTATTAGTGATTGCTGCTTGCAGGCTGCAGCATTTATTAGTGTGATCAAAATTAAGGGCTTTTTTTCATCCTGCATAAGTCAAATGTAAGCAAAAAAAAGTAGTTTTGGAATTTTTTTTTCTCCACTGAAAATTTTATTGAAAAAGCATAAAATAACTGCCACACTTTAGTTTGACAGCAACTAAAGTAACTTAACCGTATGCACAATATTGTCACATAATACAATTTAAATTAAAACATATTATCTATCTGGGATGTTGTATATTGGGTTGACTTTTTTTTAACCAGCTGCTTAAAGCCTTCTTTTTACCACCGTGAAACTATATGAGTAATTTCCATCCACTGTTTGATTTTCCTATCACATAGGAACTTATGATGGGAAAGTGTTACTCCCAACTTGGGCTGGGCCATATGGCCAAAAATCCATATCACGGTATAATTTGAAGCACACTAACGATATATATCACGATATATTATTTTCTCCTGTATACTGTATTTTCCGCACTATAACGCGCACTTAAAATCTTTTAATTTTCTCAAAAATCAACAGTACGCCTTACGTATGAATTGTGGTTGTGCTTACTGACCTCGAACCGATTTTATGTGGTACACAGCGCTCAAAAATCTGTCAAAAAAATGTTTTAGTGCGACTTTAGTAAGATATGAAGCTGCAAAAACATCACTTGAAAGATTCAGCCGTGGGCCAAATTTATATAGTTTCTACGGTATACCGCTTATACTGCCCAGCCCTACTCCCAATTTGCATATTGTGCATTATGTGCAACTAGGAAGTGCTCCAGCAGTGTTTACATGAGGCATTTGTTCACACGTCACTAGCTCCTAGTATCTCCTCTTCATGTGCCTTAATAGCCCGTTTGTGTAGAATGGTGTGTTTTTTGCCTCAACTGGTGAAATAAGTTTGTTGTTTCCACCTTTAGCGGGATCAGTTTTCTTGCATGTTTTGGAAAGCACTGTGCTTTGTCGGCGCTTGACGAGGTAGCTGTCTTATTATGTACAAAGTGGTTAATGGAGGCTAACTAACTTGCAGTTCCTGCTCTCAGATGTGTCTGGGTTTTTGTCATTGTAGTGTGTGCTAGGGGAAAGTAAACGCATAGCATTTCTGTGTCAATAATATATTTATATGACATTTAAATGTCATGTAAACATTTACGCCGGTATCATGAAAAATAAGATACAGTACAGCCTGAGCATATAATAATAATAATAATAATAATAATAATAATAATAATAATAATAATCTGAAAAAGTAAAGTTATAAAATTTGCTTTTTTTTTTCAAATTTGGTCATGTTTTGGAAGTGAAAATGACAATTAAATGTCAAACTTTTGTTAACAGCTGCCTACTGTGGGGCATTATAACTGATCAATTTAAATCCCTGGAAGGTTTCCATAGCAGGACAGATGGTAGATGCATAATTTTCAGCTTTTGAAAACCTTAAGTTGAGGCAAAAAAATTCCAAACAGTAAATAATTATTTTCATTGTTGTTTATTTATCCATGTGAAAGTCTTGAGATTTAAATCTCATTTCCAAGAGAGATCTGGCCAAAAGAGCAGCAGAAGTTACAACAAATGTGTTTTCTTATGTTTTTTTTTTTGTTTTTTTTTACCACAATCTGTCTGGTGATTCTGTACATTGTGATTTTATGTGGTTAAATTGAAAGTTAATTTACATCAGTGGTTTTCAAACTACCGGCTCACTGCAGGTGAGGCGTTGATAGCCAGATGGAAAAATGAAACTAAGGTCAATGTGTGTTAATGTTTTTCTCCCTAACTTTGGGATAAGTAAAGTATTGTGTTTCTTATCTTTATGGTTTACTGATGTTATTACACCTTTAAGTAATAAAATTTAGTTTGGGTTTCTTTTTATTATTTGATTTAAAAACATATGGAATGCGAGTGTGAACTTCAGCTTCTGAGGCATTCAAGAAAAAGTGAGAACCACTGATTTAGGAAACTCATGTAAATAAAAGCCCAATTACAATACGGCTGGTAATCGGCGAGACTTACAGTGTAGTTTGAAACGGAGGAGTGGCTGAGATTACTTTAGCTGTTTCACTATTTGTAATTATATACATGAACATGAATAGAAATGATCATTTGTGATATCAAGCAGGAAGTTTTTAGTCTCAGTATCTTGTTGTGCTCATGTTTTCAGGATCTCCCATGTCGTTCTCCAACCCCATTCTTTGGCATCGTGGACACAACCTGACAGCCCACAGTGAACCCAGGAAGTCTTCACGTGGTGTTTATGAGACGTTTTTCAGCTGGTTCAGTGACCACAGCAACCCAGGACAAGATGATGTAGCACAGGTACACAAGACTACACCCGCATATTGGATTGTAGCAAAAAATAAATTAATAGGTTTTAACTTTATTTATTACAACGTGTTAATCAAAATTTCTGTGAGTGTGGCAGTGTTAGTCAGCTGGCTAATTTTTAAGTGCAGTGCTTTGGCGGGATGTTTTTAAAAATGATTCAAATTATATAATAATCAACATAATTGGAAAGACAATTAAACTCACTATTCAAGACTAGAGAAAAGAGCAAAAAAATGTACTGCTAGTATAATATAAAGACAAGCTTCAGCCACCACAAACATTTAATACAATAATACAACAGAAACAGTAAGCAGCAACAAATAATAGAAACCGTAACCCTGCCTGGCAAAGAACTTTAGGCAGGTTAGCTGCAAATAGAAAAATAAAAACAGCTGTAGTAATAAATTAGAGAATTTAGTGTGTAGATTTTAACACGTTTGTGTCTGATTGACCTGGAGACTTGGAGTAAAGGTGTTGTAGAAGCTACAGTTTCTTATTTCACTTGATAAAACATTTTCGATTTGAAGCTTTGATTAGCAGGATCTCCTAATTTTAAAGTATGTTGCTGTAGTCGAAAGCTTTCAGACCCACCAAACTGCATCTGTTTCAGAGGTATTTTGTTAACCAATTATTAGATTCCAGTAGACAATCATTAATACAAGCATGTTGTGCCAGCTGTGTGCTGAAAGGGTCAGAGTTCAAATGCTTGAAGCAATTATGTCACATTTAGTTAACATGATTAAAGTCCGACTTTGGGAAAATTGTGACTTTATTACACTTTAAAAATAGAAGAAATTCTTCTTTTAAAAAGTGGATTTCCATTAATTGCAATTTTTATTTAGCTAAAAATCTAGTTGACTAAATAAATGTAAAGTGAACTGAAGCTTCCACAGTCTGGTGGAGAGTAAAGTTGGAGAGGAGGGAGCACAAGTAAGGAAAATAGAAAGGTAAAATGAGAATGTGACACGATTTGACCCTTTCACGCATAGTGCTCACTACAGTGGACGCCTATTCAAAGGCTGTTTTCTTGTATTTGTGTTAGTGTACTTACACACAAACCACTACACTCCATACGAAAAGTACATGTTTAAAAAAAATGAAGTTCAAAAATCTTTTTTTCGTTACGAAAGATGAATAAAAGTACTTAAGAAAAAAATCCTGATCAAGGTTTTCATAATTCATGAAGGAAAGGGTTCATCTTGTTTACCAGAATTGAGGTTGAAAATAAATTTTAAATAATTGCACAGCCCCAATAAGGACACTTTCACTTTTTTTTTCTTTCTTTATATCTTTTTTTTTTTTTTTACGATATAATAAC
>VUQR01023853.1:149356-196351 GCA_015108515.1 Hemichromis elongatus | reverse complement strand
ATAATATTATTTTAAAAAAAAAAAAAAAATAAATTTTAAAATAAAAAAAAAAAAAAAAAAAAAAAAAAATATAAAAAAAATAAAAAAAAAAAAAAAAAAAAAAAAAAATTTTTTGAAAAAAAAATTTTTTTAAAAAAAATTACACCAAAAAAAAAAAAAAAAAAAAAAAAAAAAAAAAAAAAAAAAAAGAAAAAAAAAAAAAAAAAAAAAATCAGAGAATGAACAATACATGGATTCAGTTCATAATCTTTCTCCTCTTTCCTACTCTTTTTAATTGCGGTATTTTTATGTTGTTTTTTTTTCTTAATTTTGAAAATTTGGTTTGTGAAATAATTAAAGCGACCCATTGAAATGACAGCTGTCTTATTTTTGTCCTGCAGGCTCCGACGACAGCGATCAGGAGGAAGAAGAAGAAGAGGGAGCATAAGAAGAAGAAGCGAGCTTGAAGGAGTCATCGTAGGGACCAGAGACCGAGAAGATGACAAGAATACTTGGTTTGTGAAGACTAACAGCAAACATTAAACCCTTCTTCCTGATGTTAGTCATTTTTATGCACAGAATATCCAGTTTTCTTTTGTTTTTTATAACTAAAATAAACACACAGAAGCATTTTAAATCAGGTTTAACTGTAACAACAAAGCCAAGGCAGCGCGTGTCCCCTCTGTTTTATACAGTTGGTACTGTGTATTCTGATGTACTCTGATACACTTTTTGCAGTTGTTTTTTTTTTGTCTAAGCAGATTCTTGGGCATATTATGCCTCCTGGTTCTTCTACTGTTCTATGATTTAAAGAGCATTGTACTACAACCTGTACACGTGTAGGTGAGTTTTCTGATTGCCGCTATTTGGTGGCATAAAATTTTGCATCGCATATTCTTTAAATAAAGCCTTCAAAGGCTTTATTAGCAGTTTTTCACATTTCGGCTTTTTTCTTTGTTTTCTGTGGGTTTTCTTTCCTTTTTTTTTCCTTTATAGGACTCGACATGTGACAAAGCAAATATGTCACAGTTTAAATTTGATATAGTTACAGTACATTTTAGATGCACTGAGTACTGAACCAAAATTTGTTCTCAGGGATGATCATGGCGGTAGTCGCATTGAAAGAACCGTACTGACTTTTCAGACATTTACACACTCTGGTTATTGTCGGTTGTGTATAAAGAAACGTGTACTCTACTGTAGTAAGTAGGAACAATTATTGTTTTAATAGACTACCTGTGTTTTGTTTTTTTGTTTTGTTTTTTTTCTCCCCTACTCTACATGTCCTGTCTTGCTACACACCAGCCTCCATCAGCAGTCTGTAAACCATCTCCGATGTTTAAAATCATTGCGTAGTTTGACGTTTTTGTGGATTTTTGTAAAGCACTCCTTGAGTAAGAAGACTTTTGATATTTGTTTTTCTTTTAGATTTTAACTTAATTTGAAATTTACTTTCTAAATCGTTTAAGGTTTAATCTAATGTAATGTGCTTAAGGTTTGTGTTATCTGCTTAAAATTATGGTATTTATTGCTTTGTTTTTCTACAAATCCACATTATGGCATGCCTGTGAGCACGAAATATAAGACGACGTGATTATATTCCTTACAAGGCCGTGTGCGGGGGGAAGTAATTTCTGCGCACAGTGTTAGTAAATGTTAAATTCACAGCAACAGATGGGGTGCACTGTAACAAACCTAGTATTTGTATTGCTTACTTTTCTTAGCAAGGAACCTGTAAATAATACTTCTGCATTGTCTTTTGGATAAGGCAAAACATGTTTAATCCGTGGATAAATTAATCAAATAATCTGGAGGGTTTTTCATAAACATGATCAGAAGGTTATATTTTGTGTGCTGTGTTTTATAGAACACTGTAGTTACAGATACCTACTTGTTTGTTGTTTTGGATTTGTTTTCTTCTTCTTTTTTTTTTGTTTTAAAGATAAATGTCAAGTTTTTGCTCAGACCTAATAAAATAGACAGTTGTTTCACTTTGTCTGTTTGGTTTACATATGCTAGAGAAAATCTTTTTATCTGTAGTGCGATCTATGTCTAAATATACACTCACTGAACAATTCTTTAGATATACTTGGCTAGTACCAGGTTGGACCCCTGTTTGCATTAAAAGCTGGCTTAATTCTTCATGCAGAGATTCAATAAGGTGCAGGAAACATTTCTCAGAGGTTTTGGTTCATCACACGGCATCACACGGTTGCTGCGTATTTATCGGCTGCACATCGTGATCTGAATCTGCCGTTCCACCACATTCCATAGGTGCTCTTTATGGCTTGAGATCTGTCGACTCTGGAGGACATTTGAGTACAATGAGCTCATTATCGTGTTCAAGAACCCAGTTTGAGCTTTGTGACTTTGTGTGCTAGCCATCAGAAGATGGGTACACTTTGGTCAAAATGGGATGGGCTTTGTCAGCGCAGGGGGTGGGGGCCCAAAATCTGGCAAGAAAAAAACCCTCACATCATGACACTACCGCCACTCATCTGAGCCTCTGATATAAGATGGGATAATGTTGTTTACGGTACTCCAAATTTTGACTCTACTGTCCAAATGTTGCAGCTGAAATCGAGACTCATCAGACCAGGCAACATTTTTCTAATCTTCTATTCAGCAATTTTTGGTGAGCCTCTGTGTGAATTGTAGCCCCACTCCTCTGTTCTTAGCTGACAGGAGTGGCACTTAGCTCAAATTAGTTAAGCCATTCTTGTCTGACCAGTTTTTCACCAGTGGAGACGCCACTCACTGAATATTTTCGTATATATCGTGTAAACCCTAGAGATGGTTTTGTGGGAAACACCCAGTAGATGTGCAATTTCTGATATCAGACCAGCCCGTCTGCCATCAACAACTCGCTTGAGTCATTTAAATCCTCTTTCTTCCCCATTATGATCCTCTGGGCCTCAGCAGGTTGTCTTGATCATATCTATATGCCTAAATGCATTTGATTGCTGCCATGTGTTTGGCTGCTTACATATTTTCTTACCGCTCACTTACCTGTTCCTCTTCACTGCCCACTATGCAATAAAAAAACAACCTTAAAAACATGAATATATAATATTTAGAACATTTAGTCACTGGATATCTCTCTTCCTCTTCACATCGAGCCTGTAACATCTGGGTTTCGATCCTCTGATGCATAAGGATGCATGCAAATGGCGTCGGTGACATACTTGTACCTGCTTTTAATTCTGACCATGTATAATGTGTTTCTTTGTGTGCAAGTATTTTTACAGTACTGAGCAAAAGATTGAAATTTCCCTTTTTTCATTTTGCTAGAAGAATGGGAAATAGGGGCAGCGCTTAAATATGCAAATGTGCATGCAAATACAATATAAACAGGAAAACCCGAGTTTGTAATTCTCCCAAAGCTCTTCCTTGTTTTGTTTTCAGTCTGATTCCACACTATTTCGATACTGGCTCCAGGGAGGCCAATCCATGACTGAAGCAGTCGACACTTTCCCAATAAGTACTTTGCCATGGTACTTCTCTGTATTTATAATTCCATCAATTTTGAAGAGATCCCCAACACTACTGGCTGAAATGCAGCCCCAGACCATTACCAAGCCTCCACCGTGTTTACAGATGGATGTAGACACTTACTGTTGTATCTCCCTCTTGATTTCTTCTGTACATATTGACAATTTAACCAAAAAATGTCTAATTTGGATTCTTGATTTGATCAGTTGTCCAGTTTCCTTAAGTGTTCAACTAATAGCGCTTTGAGAAACACCTTGGTGGTGCAAAAAATACAATTAAAGCAAAACAGTACGCAAAGAAAAACTGTGAAAGATCTTCAGAAATTGTGGTGTTATTGCTCAAGGCCAACATAAATGTTACTAGCACACCTGGCTGCTTAGAAGCAAAGTGTAAAGAAATGAGGGGTGGTCCCAGACTTTTGCACATTACTGCTTTTTGTACATTGGTCTGTCTTCAAAAAAGGATTCCAGATCTAAACACGAGTGTTTACCTCTTCTTCCCATAAAGACAGCATTTGATGACCTCACCTGAACCTTTATTGAGTAGTCCCAATAAACTGTATAGACAGAGATCACCCTCACTAACTTCGGATGCACACTCAGTCACTTTGTTCTTTAAGTAGGCTTGAAGCAAGACAGAAATCACTCAGTTCCACCCCTAATAGGCTTCCAAGGTGGAAAGAGTTAAAGGATTTCATAATGATAATAAAATAGCCACAAGATGGCAGTATGGTTAAGCCAATCTATTGTTAGAATAGCTGTATTTTTAGTTTTTTTAAATAGTGAATCTAATATCTCATAAACAGGCAAATCTGACAGCAGTATTTAAGCTATCAAGTGTGCAGAAATGAGAAATGATTAAGTCTTCCCTCAGCTGTCTCACAAAAACACTAACAGCTTCTAAAAAGTTATAGATGTGTGACTTATTAAAGTGATCTCAGATATGTTTGGCTTCGGCACTTGCATCTTGACGGGAAGAATCAAAGAAGACCCGCTGAGATACAGCTGTTCTTTATTGTATTCCAACTTTGATTTGACGGCAGTGTGTGTTATCACTGACATTTCAAATGTAGCACTGCAAATAGCCACGGGCAAGACATTTTTGGACAGGCCCAGACAAAGGACCAGCAGTGCTGTTGCAATGGTACACTTAAACCCCTGATTCCACTTTTAATGCACAGCTATAAATATTCCACTAGCGAAAACCTGTCCTGTTGTAGCAGCACCCGGGGTATGCGGTCTAGGATGGGCCTATACTATTAATACTGATGATGAAACACATTATGGCCGCATGAAGTGATCCCATGTGAAACACAGTGTTTGTCTCCTCTTTGAAGTAGTTTTTTTCCCGGCCCACCTCAGAACACCACATGTTTTCATGACTATGAATTAATAATAAGGTTGGTTCCTACAATATTGATTGTGACAAACTAAGTACAGATTGCTGGGACAGTAAAACCATCCTTAGGCTGCTTTGTGGTCTGAGGGTAGTCTGTGAAGCCTTTGTTATGTGTGTGGTGGCAAAATCCTAAATGGATTCTCCAGCGTAAACTACACTCCCCTGGGTTGAGCTCTTGTTGCTACTGTACACAAATCATCTTGTCATGCTGCTTCACGTTCTTCGCTTCTTTTTCTTCGGTGCATCTTAAGAATCTCAGGACGATTAACAGTGACAAAAAAAAAAAAATGACAGAAAAAGACACGGGAGCTAATTCCTCGTCTGTGCTTAATGTGGGGGAGGTTATTTTCCTCCTGCAATGTGTACAAAAAAAAGGGGCATGAGCTGCTCTCTGAGGCTCATCAATAGTGGATAATCTGACGGTTTGAGATAGGCCCCCTTGAATAACAACTACCTGTGTGTGAGTGTGTGTCTGTAAATGTAGGTCTTGTAGTCTTGTTTGAGAAGCTTGCATTCTTGCGTCCACCCCGAAGCGCGCACGCGCTCTTGCTGGAGCCGCGCGTCACACAAACACGCCTTCAGGTTTTTAACGCCAGCCTGATCCACCGCTCGTCAGATAATCAAGATGAAGCACAGCATTTCAGTAGTGCAGCACGGAGACCAGCTAAAAATGAGAAGAGAATGGAGTGAGTATGACTGAGGGAAATGGATGAGTGCAGTGATAAGCAGGGCTGCCTGGGCCCTGACAGATACACACAGCAGATGGATGACTCTTATCTGGGAGATCACAGAGTGCATACTCACGCCTAGGCCCAGTTACAGAGCCACGATCACACCAGACAGATGAATAGGCCTATCCCCAACCAATCACACTGCACATACTGTAGACACATGCACACAAGTGCACACGCACACCTACACACACGCGCGCAGCTACTTGACAGAATGAACAGATTGCAGCTTCTGCGTTACCTTTTGTGTCTTTGACATTGAAATTCACCTGGAGTCTGGTGTCTCAAGGATGTGTGCGAAGAGTGCAGAGAGCAAGGGTGTGGACGGAGATAAGAGAAATCAATTTAATTTCAATTCGAGCAGCAGACTCGACCGCGCGTGAGCTTGTGTCTCCGTGCCGGCATGCACACACTGTATGCATGTATGCCGGCATACAAATTTATCTGTCAAAGAAAGACCCGCATGCACTGTATTCTCACTTTGTTCAGCTTGCCACATTTTTTTTTTTTCACTAATTCTCTTAACGCAAACAATGTCTGTGGCAGAGGTTAAGATAGAGCTCGAGTCATAAATACTCAAAACAAATAACATTTCGAACTGTTTTTCTCCCACTGGGACACTTAACCATTAACCAGCTATTACCAAAGACTTTTCAAAGAGTGCTAACAGATCTACCTTTTAAGACACGGGGACAGTACTTGCACTGATCTGCTTACATCCTCACTAAATACAGCTACCCTCCCCTACCAACCACACATACACGCACATACCCCTTGTTATTTGGAAAGAGCTCTTCTTCAACAGCTGTTGAATCTCCCAGCTGCGTTTTATAGCAAGGGAGAGTGCCAGTCTTGTCTTCAAGGCAGATGGCGGGCTGGCTGGCCCTGTAGACACGTGGCATGTTGGACGACTGCAGACGGTGCTCCATCTCAAAGAAGCCGAAGCTACATTATGCGTGTGGAGTGTTTGCACTAAAAGTCTGCACTCACCTCAGTCCCAATCCGCTGTGTGGTGAGCCGGCTGTGACTGGAATGTGCGCCACGTATGCGCCCTTCATGTCAAAGATGTTTTCCAGAGTTGTTCTCCTTTCATAGTCACTGGTGTGTGAAGTTCATGAGTGTCGCACGGCACCTGCTCTCTTTTCATCCATTGTGATGTTTACATTTTTTCGGAGCTGTAAGATAATAATTGCAAGGCTTGTTAATCTGGGTGGCAAAGCTTTGTCACTGAACACAGGGCAAACAATTCTAGTGAATGTCACATAGCCTTATTTTCGCTACCCTATAATTTCTTCTTAAGGTAATTTCATGTAATGGTGATGCCCTGGGCATGCCTCAGAGCTGCTGGCATGTTCAGACACTCTTCAATTCATCAATACACTGTAGGAAAACCCATCAGGGGGTTAAAATAATAGGTTGTCTTTCCTTGCGGGGACAATACCCCGGCTCTGAAAATGATTGATGGGTCTGAGGTCCCAGGATTCACCAGGAGTTTTTGGTTGGCCTACAGGGATCAATGTCTACCTCACATTTCACATTACCTATCCATTAGGGAAGAAGAGCCACTTGAGGGGGGCTTTTTGTGGACCAGAAAACCAGCCAGTGTTGTTTCCTAATCTTACAGTCTGTCTCCAACAAAATCATCCATCATGCTGGAGTTAGCAGGGATAGACTCACGTACACAGAGCAAAAATACCAACCGCAACACTGAGTGAAGGGCTGTTGCTATGACTTTAGCAAGTTGAGGCAGCAGTGCATGAATGCGGGGGAGATAAGACCACAGGATGATGCAGTGAAAGATACTGTACAAATGATGTTAATGTGTGCTTGTGAAGGGTGGGAGCTGGTCAGTTTATTGGTGTCCATGGCCAAAGTTAAGAGCACACGGAAACTTGAACCCGGCACACAGTCATGAGTCATTTCCGCAACTGGAAACAGAAGGATGCCTCCTGTGGGGCGGGAAACAAAGGCGCTCTCCTGGATACATTTTGACACACTTTACCGTCTTTAGATCACATGTGGCTGATACCTAGCTTCTGATAAGGTCAGTGATTTCACATACTCTGCTGGTGTGATGAGGAATCAAACCTGAAAACGTGCATGAACGATAGATTCAGACGTTGAAGATTAGAGCGTTCTGAGGCTTTGCCAGGAACTGCCCCCCAGTGTGACCTTTTACACACTGGCCCAGCACATCGCCTCATGTGTTTATTTGATTTTACTGTCTTACCGGGCTGTTGCTCAGAATACACTCACTGTCTGCTTTTGTGTCTTTAGTGCGCCACACTGCGTCAGGGCTCTCCACAAAGCCGGCAATGATGAGAGGCGCCCTGAAAGCTGTTTTAATTTCAAGCTCAAGGCTCCGTTAAAAGGATGGATGTCCTTTACATTCAGTCCTCCCCCTCTTTCTGGTTGCTTTGTCACTGTTGTCAAGAGCGCTGGAGCCAGCCAGAGAGGAATCCCTGGAATCTTTTTCGGCTGACCTGGCTCTGAAAAGTAATGGTGACATTGTCCTAGTAGCAGACCCGGTTCCTAGATGCTTAATAGTAAATTTCAGCCCCTGCATCATGTGTAAGAATACTCTGTGGCCCTTCTGTAGCCTCAAAAAAAAAAAAAAAATTCAGCAGTGACTGTATGCGCTTTTCGATTTACATAAAATACACAATGATGTAAGCATTATAAAATAATTAGACTGATATAGATTAGTTGCAATTTACAGCAGAGTGGAGCGGCGTCCTTAACTCACCAGCAGTGACAGGGTTAACCATACCCATATGGTGTACCAAGAGGTTTGGTCCAATGCTGCTGTGGGCCAACAGGAGAGCGAAGGCTGGGTGGGGGAAGAACAGAAGGGAGAGGACAGCAGGGCATACACTCTCCCAACACCTGCACCTGGTCACTTGAATCTCACTCAGTCACCTCCAAACTCACTTTTACGGATCAGCGGACCAACATCTCGATCACATCACGGGGATGGTTGTTGCCATCCAGGTTTAAACTTTTTTCTCTCTTTTTTTGGGAGGGGGAAGAGTGGAAAAGGCGTTAAAGGATTAGTTGTTTTCCCCTCCTCCTCCTCCTTAAAAAAAAATTATGTTGAGTGAATGCTTTTGGTCAATGGCGACCGGTTAGCCTTCGGTTTTTCCTCAGAAGAAGAATTAGCAAACCTATCGGATTGTTTTATGCCTGCGCAGAGCTGCTGACAGAGATTTTCCAGCCCAGCTCCGAGGCGCAAAACGCGAGGAGTGCTGCGTTAACATCCCGCAAGTTTGGGATCTGAAAGGCACGGCGGCTTTCCCGAAAGCCCGGTATCAAAGGTAGGACATTTAACTTCTCTCTGGTTTAACTTTTAACTCGGGTTTGGTTACTGTGTAGCTTGGTCTGGATGGCAGATGACTGGAGTGCACGCATTTGTAGCCCACGGCTCCTATTTCTGGATGTTGAGTTCACAGGTAAGCGCGCACTCCTCCCGAAAAAAGAACAAGGTTATAGAAATCCTGTAATTATTATTATTTTTTTTTCCTTTAAAGGGAAACCATATAATAACACAGCAGAACTTTAATCTCAACTGCTGATCCCACCCAAGCACAGAAAACCAGCAGAAGTGCCGTCACTTGTACAAATACCACGAAAATCAGGCCATCTCGAACATGTAGTCCCTCGGGCTCAATATAATGGTTTAGTAACACCCACTAATTGCATTTGTAACGATATTTTTAAGGCATTTCAAGTAGACTCACCCTTTAATTATTTTTTTTCCACCTTTATCTAAATATTGGTAGGTTAAATGTAGCCTTCAGAGTCACCAGGTCGTAGGCATTATTTCAAATTAGGGTTTAAATATGTTTTCTAATTATTTGTAGGTATTATTTTAGTATTAATATTTTGTTGATCACGTTTTTATTTATAAAGTCATAATGTTAATGTTACTAACATTATTTTTATTAGTCTCTACCTCATTTCAAATATCTCATGGCGCATGACGGGTTATTAGCAAGTAATATACAAGGTTTCATAAAAGCCAATAGGAATCAAGCTCCCATGGTGAGTAAATATAGCAATTGTGTGAATATGCCAAGAAGACTGTGAGGTATTCCCAGCAGCTTCTGTTTTAAATTTCTAAATTTTTACCATGCCAGTCATTTCAGTTTCATCAGCTTTTTTTTCTTCTTATGGCAGCATATTTTATTGTATTATGTGTGGCAGATAAATGAGTGGCCTATAGTGAAAAAGACCATAAACCCTTTGGTGAAATCACACCCCATTTTTGACCATGAATAACTCATTTCCAGGCTTGTACCATGTGCACTGGAGGCCTTGGCTACACGGATGTCATAAGGGGGGGTTGGGGGGGGAACCCCGAGGGATAGCTTATAGCCCAAGCAAGGCACACCTTCAGGGAGACAATTTAATGGATGTTATGGACTCAGCTTTTAGTATTCATAATTTATATGGGATCCTCTCAAAGCAAAGTGCAGATGCATAATAAATGCCTGAGTTAAGGTCTAGCAGTTAGGCTACGTTTCAACACCCCTAAACTGTCAGAAATTGTTTCTAGCCAGGACTACCTGTTTCTTTGAACTGTCATATATTTCACTTCTCCGCTCCTGAAGGTACACTGACATCCTTTGTTGAGAAGACTGAGGGAAAGCCAGAGGGACTCATTGATGGCATCTTCATCATCTTTTTGATACAGTTTTTTTTTTGTTGCCCGTGTTTCTAAAAGAAAATTTATGCAAAACAAACTGTAATGTGGAGAAGATGAAGACCACAAGACATTAATCTTTCTTTTTTTTTAGACTTTTTCCAACTGACTGTATACTTACAAGTATTATTATACAGTCTTGACACATACCTCACTACTCTTACACTTTAAATAAATAATAGGCCTGTCATATTTTCCAGCGCAGGTGCGAAGATTTGGACGTTGTTCTCTCCTGCCAAACGAGACGTCTTGCCTTGGAAGGCTGCAGGCCAAACTTCTGATCAGGGAGATCAGAGAAAGTGAGAGAGACTAGCTTGCCTGTCCTCCCTTCCTTCTTTTTATGTCTCTCATTTCTCATGGGGCACTCTATAATAATAGTTCATTCGTCTTTCTTCTTTTCGTCCAGATTTAGATCTCTGTGGGCTACCTGCATGACTGTTACCATGACAGCATCTGGAGCCCAGCTCCTCCTTTTGGCCCTCTGTGTTTGCAGAAGCTCGGGCGTGCAGCAGTCTGCTCCTCGGGTTCGCCTCTCCTTTAAAGGTGAGTTCGTACAGATTAACTAGAACTCTTCTGTCAGCGGGGATTATCGTAATAGTTTATTGTACTTGTTTGGTTTCTCCCACAAAGCCACTCACTTGCACAAAAACTCACCCGTACGCCCACGCGCTCATCCGAACTAGCGGTTCTATTTCCTTTTCATGCATATGTAAAGAACGTATTTCCTGCCACACGTCAAACTGTGCAACACTGAAAACAAAAGGTGGATATTACGTGTGGATACTGGTAGTGCCCTTCAACAGTTTGTCCCCACACCCTGAAATCCACACGCACTACATTGTGACCTGTCAGTTCTTTGTTTTTTGATGTCTGACGGTCTGACACAAGAAGGAAACAGCTGAAATTTGATCATGAGCGTAAAATGACCTTTTTGAAAGCAGGTAGTGTTTTCTTTGAAGCCTTTTTTTTTTTGCAGGCGTTTGGGATTTTCCCGTGTTGTCTTTTCCCTGTCGTCATTAACTATAATAGCAGAGATTCGTGTTACAAATATGTGGGAAGACACCTTTGATCCAAACAATGTCGGATGATTACAGGTATTTTCTGCATCCCTATCATGTTGTCACTTAAACTCGCAGAGAGACACACAAACACACACATGCGGGCATCACACCTGAACTTCGTGTAAGTGAGAATTAGAGGTGTGAGTGAGATTTATAACGTTCCCGAGCGCTTTCATGTGGAGTTGAGTCAGGACCTTCTGTTTGCAGGTCAGGTCCAGGCAGTGCTGACATGCTCGGTTCCCTGTGTTCATCGAGTGCAGTGATTTAATGGGAAACATTTATGATTTGGTACAATGTCAAGAAAAGCCACCTGAGGCAGATTAGAGGTGAACTAGTCACGAGATCTGTGCTTTACAGTCGTTGGATGCCACACGCTGTGCTGTTTTGAATTCAGCTGATTTTGTAACACCGAAAAACATGCTGTTGACAGCTCTTGCAAAGGGAAACGCTTTCCATTTGGGGCTCGCGAAAGTAATTGCTGTGCATTTTTGCGTGACTTTTAACCCTAATCCCCTTTTTTTTGGTAAACAGCTTATACATACCAGTGTGTTTTTGCAGCAGTTTGACCAAAGTAGAAGTCTGACCAGTTGCGCAAGCTTGGTCTTGAACTTGATCGTGTTCCTCTCAGAAAAAGGAATTCACATCTGCACAGAGCTGTCCTTGACAATTTCACTTTCAGGAGGATGTTTGTAGGAGCTGAAAGGTGAATGCTAGATTGTTCGTAAGAGCATGTTCGCAGACTTAAGTCACCCTTCCCCCTAATACCAAACAAAAAAAGGAAAGAAAAAAAAAAGTTGGATTTACTCTGCAACTCTTTTCTGCGACTCCAAGGATTTATTGTTCATTGTTTGTGACAGCGAGTTTCTTTGTTCCCTTGAGGCGCCTGTGGAGGAGGTTTTTGAGGAGGCTGGAGGACATGTGACTCTTCTGAACGAGTGAGCCGGTCTGAGTGACACTCTGGGGGTACTGGAGGCCTGCAGAGGAAAGGAACACTACATTGATTTCCCTGCTGCTGGGAAGTTGTATCAGTCATACGCACTGAAATGGGAATAACTGTAAATCGGTTGAATTAGTCAGTGTTGCTAGAGAGCAAAACCTGCAGAGTAACTGAAGCCATGTTTTAGAATGTCATGCCCTCGCGGCGCTGTCAGCAGTTAGTTCATACTCGAGAGACGTCTGGGACTACAGTAAATGGCAGCAGTCATTAGTGCCTTAGTGACAATATGTTGTCAAGTTGTAACACGAGAGCTCATAGTGGCCCAGCTGTGGCTTCATACTTGAATTGTGTGTCCTTCCCAGTGTTTCCCTATCAGTGTCAGAATGTTGTCAGGGGGTAAGTGTTTGCTGAATGTTTACCAGATGATGGCAGTACATTGTTTGCTATTCTTGGAGAATAGAGACATGTATAGGGGTGTGGCGTTTCTACATTTAGCCTGTTCAGTGAATCCACTATGACCCAGTGATGTGGCGCTTGTCCAGAAGCTTGTTATCCTGTGTTTACCTCTTGGGAACAGAACCGGACCTCGTCCCACCTCCGAGACTCCATCCCACGTTGCCCGGAGATCCGATTGCATAGCTTATTTTTGTTGCACCTTGACTGCATCCTGTTAACACGGGCCTCAAAAGGAAAATGGAAGGTGCTTTGATGTAAATAGAGATTGTGCTTCCTCTTGATTCCCTGTAAGCCCACTTCTAAGGGTCTCTGTGAACATTTGTCAATATATAAGCCTGCTGTCTTTACCATGAGTGCGCCATGTCCCAGTGTACACATATGGAGGTCAGTATTTTGCACATGCCACAGATGTATGAGTGAGTGCTCCTTTGTATGTGTTCAAACTAGTTGTTGGATGAAAGAATGGAAACTTTCAGAAGTAAAGTCCTCCACAGCAGAGTCCATTTGTCTTGCGGCAGATGAAAATAGCCTAATCAGGTTTTTCAGCAGAACAAAAAAGGGGGAAACATTTTTCACTGCATGTCTTAACAGGTTACGCTCTGCTGAACACAAATCTGATCTTAAGAATTAGCCGTGAGTTCCACTGACCGTGTTTCCTAAGGGACTCGCTTTTTCGCCTAACTCCACAAGGCACGCGGTGCCTTAAACTCAATCAGACAGCCAGGACACATAAAATATTAAGATCTTAAAAGCGAAAATGTTTCCTAAAATGCTCTAAGTTGAGTTATATTTAATATGTGACACACATTTTCCTGCACACAAGTGAGAAGCATGCTGTTTAAGGGACCATAAGTTCATCCAAGTCTGTAATGAAACATGGTAAAAGCATAAAAGGAATAACATGACTGGATTTTCTCCCCGTGATGCTGGTTTTTCCGAGAGGTGAAGTTGTATTTTGTTTAACAAACTGGCAACACTTTCCAAACAGAACTGATGGACACAAGAGCGGCACGACCCTTCAGCTTCACCTTCAACACCAGCGATTACCGTGTACTTCTGATGGATCAGGACCAGGGACGTCTGTACTTGGGCAGCCGGGAGTACCTGGTGGCTCTGGACATGCACAATGTTAACAAGGAGCCACTCATAGTGTGTATAAATTCCTTTCTTCCTAAATCCGCTCTGCCGTTTGGTATGTGGTATTTAGTCTCAGAGTGCATTGATCCTTATTAATTCACTGTTTGGGGGTATTTGTGCTTTTGGAACAACAGATCCACTGGCCAGCATCTGCGAAGAGAAAGGGGGAATGTCAGATGACAGGAAAGGGAAAACAGGTAGGGTCAAGTATTTACATCCTGTTCTTTCAGAAAAGTTGGAGGCTCCTGCTTTCAAGATTCAATGTTTGAATTCCATTTGTCTTACTCTCCTTTGTCAGGGTGAATGTGCCAACTTCGTGCGGTTGATAGAGCCGTGGAACCGCACCCACCTTTACACTTGTGGAACAGGAGCGTACCAACCCATCTGTACATTCATAAACAGAGGCTGGAGGGCAGAGGTGAACAAGACGACTACCGTTCCCTTAGAGGCATTTGCAGCAAAACTCCTCCAGCTTTGTCCTTGCTAAATATTTCACAGCTACAACCTGGGGCGCTGATTTGTTTATGATTTCCCGTGCTCCCTTGTGATGTCTATTTTCATGCATACTGACTATCTACTCTGCCTCTGCAGGACTACCTGTTTAGGCTGGTCCCTGGGTATGTGGATTCAGGGAAGGGAAAATGTTCCTATGATCCCAAACAGGAGAATGTTGCAGTTTTGATCAGTAAGACATGACTGATTTATAGCCAGAAAAGAAAAAAAAACACTAAATTCCTTCTCAAAGTCCTTAAGCTACTGTTTCACAACCATGTTTTGTTACTGTCCCACCTGTGCAGATGGTAATCTATACGCAGGGGTACATATCGACTTCATGAGTACAGATGCTGCTGTGTTTAGGACCATGGGAGGAAGAACAGCAATCAGGACAGAGCAGTATGACTCCAGATGGCTCAACGGTGAGTAAGTGTGGGTCTGAGTAGGTAAATATCGCTGATTGCAGGTTATTGCTCCGCTCATTTTTTTTGACAACCACTTGTCTCAATCCTCTCTCTGCTTATCTGTTTTTATCCTCCAGAGCCTGTGTTTATTCGGATCCAGCAGATCCCTGACAGTGCAGAAAAGAATGACGACAAGCTGTACTTCTTTTTCCGAGAGAAGAGTCTAGACTCCAGCGGTGGGGCGAGTCCCACTGTTTTAGCCAGGGTGGGAAGAGTGTGTCTGGTGAGCCAAACCACACTGCACAAGTTGTGAAACTATAAGCAGCTCACCTTTTTATTATAAAATGCATTGCACATACTCAATCGTGAGCTAATTTCTTTCCTGTATAGAATGACGAAGGAGGACAGAAGTCCCTGGTGAACCGCTGGACCACGTTCCTGAAGGCTCGTCTTATCTGTTCGGTGATAGGAGAAGACGGGGTGGAGACACGATTTGACGAACTACGTAAAGTCATAATAAAATAAGCTCTGTGTTTAAAACGGTTGCATTATAACTTGCCTATAGTGTTATTGATTTGCGTGCCATTCTTTTAATAGGGGATGTGTTTATACAGCCAATGCAGGATGAACGAAACCCTATGGTGTACGCTCTCTTCACTACAGCAGGGTGAGTCATATTTGGAGACTCGGTCAATGAATTCACTTCTCACTCAGCCTCATTAACTCAGTTTTTATTTTCACACATTTTTGTGGTCGTAGCTTAAATTCATGGGTAGGGTGTAAGCTGTCTCCTACCTCTACTTATCACCTTAATTGTCTGTTTGTGCTCAAGCTCTGTGTTCAAGGGATCAGCAGTCTGTGTTTACTCAATGGCTGATATCCGCAATGTATTCAACGGACCGTTTGCCCACAAACATGGCCATAATTATCAATGGACCGAGTACACTGGCAAGATTCCCTACCCAAGGCCTGGAACGGTAGGTTTCTGTCACGTAATCTTCAAAATGACGCAATCGAGTAAAACCCAGATGCTGAAATTTGAATAAAAGAAAGTTACCAGATGATGCACACAAAATCTCCCCTCCTTTTTTTTTTTTTTTTTTCCATCCAGTGTCCAGGAGGAACCTTCACTCCTGGTATCCGATCCTCAAAGAACTTTTCAGATGAGGCTGTGAATTTCATCAGAGCCCATCCCCTCATGTTTCATTCAGTTTATCCTATCCATCGCCGCCCCCTGGTGGTGAGAACTGGTGTGGACTATAGGTACACTGCCATGGTGGTGGATCAGGTGGATGCTGTTGATGGGCGCTATGAAGTTCTCTTCCTGGGGACAGGTGAGTCAACATCAGGGATGATTGCACATGCTCGGTTGAAGGATTTCTGTTTTTATTTTTTCATGCAAGTCTTGTTTTTGATCATATTTCATTTATACTTCCAGATCGAGGCACTGTGCAAAAAGTAATAGTTTTGCCTAAGGACCCAACGACCATGGAGGAACTGACTCTAGAGGAAGTGGAGGTTTTTCGGGTATGTCTAAATGCGTGGGCCTAAAAAGCACACAGTGCAGTGTATTCAAAGATAAGGGGCCATTCAATTTTTTACATTTTTCTTTTTATACATTTTTAGACCAGAGCACCAGTCAAGACTATGAAGATATCATCTAAAAGAGTAAGACATATCTAACTGGGTCATATATGTTTCTTTGCATGTATTGAAACAAATTCCCCACGGACACTTGCTGACTTTGTTTTGCTTGTGTTGCCACAGCAACAGCTGTACGTGTCATCAGACGCAGGGCTGACCCAAGTGTCGCTGCACCGCTGCGATGTGTACGGCAGGGCCTGCTCTGACTGCTGCCTGGCTCGGGACCCCTACTGCGCCTGGGATGGAGAGAGTTGCTCTGCTTTCACGCCATCAACCAAAAGGTCAGGGACGTCTCATAAACCTCTATACTATAAAGTAAGGATGTGACAATACAAGGTCAAATTTCAACTCTGAATTCTGTCTCAGGAGAAGCAGAAGGCAGGACGTTAAACACGGCGATCCGCTGAGGCAGTGCAGAGGCTTTAACGCCAAAGGTTTGGCAATTTTATGTATTCTTAAAGTGTCAAAAACTTCAAAATTTAGCAGTTTGTTTTTTACTTTCTTTTTTTTTTTTTTTTTAAATTTAACCATCTATGTGTCCAGTTGAGAAACGTCTGAGAGAGACAGTGCAGTTTGGAGTAGAGGGCAGCAGTACCTTCTTGGAGTGTCAGCCTCGTTCTCCCCAGGCCACAGTAAAGTGGCTCTTCCAGAGAGAAGGAAAGAGGAAAGTGGTGAGGAAGAGCTATCTTTCTTTCTTTCTTTCTTTCTTTTTTTTTAAGATGCAAAAGGAATCACTTCACTTTTTGGTAACTATCTCAATTGCTTTTATTGCTGAGACAAAAAAGTCCCGTCTTCCAGCTTAAAAATAGCCACATAATGCTGTCAGCAACAGCAGACCCTGTGTACAAAAGCAAAATAATTTTATTTATTAAGATATGAGCATGTGTGCATTTTGCTACCTTTTATATAAGAGGCTGTTTCTGTGGTTCCACAGGACAATTATTTGCCCTATTATTTAAAATTTAGACACAAACTTAAATCTGCTCTTCCCTTTCTTGACTTATCTGCTGTTTCACCCTTTTTCCTTTAGCTCAACCGTGCCGGAGGCGTTCTTAAGACCAACCACGGCATCCTTCTGAAGTCTCTGAATCAAACAGACGCTGGGCTCTACCACTGCCTCGCCACTGAAAACAACTTCAAACACACAGTGAGCCGCATTGCGCTGCGCATCCTTGATCGAGACATCGTTTTAGCTCTCACCGCTCAAGACGAGGACGAGGAGCCAAAAACCCGCCAGGCACGGCCATACGCGCAGTCCTCCCTCGCCTCTACACCGTTCCCACCTGAGATTAGACTGATTAACCAGTACTGTCAGTCCTACTGGGAACAAATCAGTCCCAAACAACAGCAGCAGCGGAAGCGCACCAGCCGCAGGCACACAGAAAGCCAGGACCAAGGGCTCGGCTAGGAGACGGGACCAACACTGTCCGGCACTGGCCTGTATAAACTCTATGGTGGACTTTCATTTGACACATCTTTGGGTGTCACTTCTATTCATTAGGCAGGCGATCCTGTCTTTCTGTCTTTAACGTGTATTGGTGGTTTTGCAAACGCCAGCCCAGTAAATACATATGAAATATATTTTACACTACTGATGACCACATTCTAAGTAATAGCGTACATTTCTATGCTCCAAAACACAGCTGTATTACCAACGTGGTAAAAAAAAAATAAAATAAATAACAGACTACACATTGGGGTTGATCACATATTTCACACAGACTTTGGTGTTGTTTTGAACAAAGGCCGACTGTGATGTAAAGTATATGTAAGATATAGTTAATGGGCTCCAACACGCAAAAACACAGGTATGTTCTCTTTTAAGTATCTTGAAACAGAAATGTAATATATTGATTGTGAATATAATATATAAAGTCGTGATGCGGTCATTGGATTGCTCTTGCATAGAAATGACATGAATGCATATTTTGCATGCGTACTGTTGTTGGTTGTTGCAAGTTGTACATTTTACTGTTCTGTTTTCTGGTGTGTTACGATGTTTGTAAGGTGTAATGTAATATGTTAAGCTAATTCCATTGGATTTTGTCATACAATGACTCCCTTACTGTCCTGTGCATTAGTGACCTACAGTATGTGAGTATTGAGGCTATGTATAGCGTACAGTGTTCTTCCAGTCATGCACTTTGTAGGTGGTGGTATTTGAGGGAACTGGGGATTTTTGCACAGACATTTGAGAATATGATACAGGAACCTACTTTTTTATGTATAGTATGGTATAAAAATGGGAACGAAACTGGCTCAGATTTAGTATTGTTGGTGTTCTGTCATAAGCTGTAGTCACAGGTTGGTTTTTGGATTTTTTTTTTTTATGGCTCTTTAAGCATATTTTCCACTCAGAGACGCTTTTCACCTTCATAATGAGAATCACAGTGCTATGTGTTGTGATGCTAATGAATCCTACACTGGAAGTGTTAGAAAAAAAAATACAAGCATTTCAGAATTCTCATAAATTTGTTCCTTTCAGTCTTTCATATTGAAATCTTTGTTTCTTTTTATTTTATATTTTTTACGAATCCCCTACAAACATATCCAAGCTATTCTCCAGTTTGCAGTTAAGGAACCTGTAACAGATCATGGCATGTAACAGTGTAACAGTTCATGGGTTTAAAACAAACATCAGAACTCAAGCAAGTGGAAACTTCACAAAAACAAGAACAGCTACATTAGTCATCCCATTCATCGTCGTCATCATCGTCATCCCCACCGTCATCTTCACTTTCATCTGAAAGACAGAACAAATATAACGTGTTTCTAGCTCTGACGTTTTAACCCATGTATGCGTACACTCACACGCCACTTTATTAGGTACACCTTGCTCGTACTGGTTCGGACCCCCTTTTTTCCTTCAGAACTGCTTTAATTTTTCAGCAAGTTACTGAAAACATTTTACAGAGATTTTGATCCATACTTGGATGATAACTTCGTACAGTTCCTGCAGATTTACCAGCTTCACGTCCATGATGCAAATTTTTGGTTCCACCACATTGCAAAGGTGAGCTTTGAGGTCAGAGCCTGGGAAGTGACGTCTAGTGTGGTCTTCTGCTGCTGCAGCTCGTCTTCTTCGAGGTTGGAGGTTTTATGTGCTCCTACCTTGATTGCAACTAGTGAGTATTTCTGTTACTGCTGCCTTCCTAACAGCTCAAAGCAGTCTGGCTAGTCTCCTCTAACTTTAACAATACATGTTTTTGCCCAGAGGATTGCTCCTGCTGTCCAGTAGTTCATCCAAATAACTTCTGGATATTTTCTTTCTTTGTATGTAGAGATGGTTGTTCAGGAAAATATCAGTATACAAGCTGTTTATGAAACACTGACCAGCCCATTCAGCACCAACAACCATGTCATGTCCGCTTAGTTAAATCACCTGTCTTTATTATTCTGATGCTCAGTATGAACTTCGGTAGGGGGTCTTGCTCACATCTACATGCCTAAATGCACTGATTTCGTGTTATGAGTTTGGGTGATTAGATATTTGCATTAATAAGCAGCTAAACAGGTGTATGTAATAAAGAGACCAGAGTGTATATATAAAGATGTTACTGGTAGTGTAATATTTACCAGATGAATGGATGACTTTGCTTCTTTTCTGCATGACCATCATGAGAGCACCGACAATGCCTTCACCTGACTCTGCTGATGCAGGTGGAGCTGAATCAGGGCTGTCTGTTACCTGTAATACACGACACCACAGGAGGACAAAATGTAAATGTCAGTAAGCTCTACAAGTATCTCGGCATGTTGCAGCAGGAAAATCAAGACGTTTGACTTATGTCACAGATGGTCTGTTGAAATCTGAGTTTCTTTACATTTTTGAGCTTTTTCCCAAGTCGGATCTGATCAAGCAAAGCTCCTCTGCTGTCTCCTCCACCAACAGAAGGGGGTGTAGGTGGTGGTGGTGCACTGCCGAACATAGGAGGAGGAGGAGGGAAATCTGTAGAAACAGAGGGTTGGGGAGGTGGCGGTGGAGGTGGTGGGGGAGGTGGTGGTGGGCCTCCTCCTCCTCCTCCACCACCAACCCCCCTGCTGGGTGTAGACGGGACAGGAGGAGGTGGAAAACCTGTGGAGCGGTGGCTCGATGGTGGTGGGGGAGGAGGAGCGCTGTGGGAAGACATGGGAGGTGGGGCATGAAGAGACCTTGAAGATGGAGGAGTTGGAGCATGTGATGGCGGGGGTGGCGGAGGGCCGCTTCTGCTTGATGGAGGAGGGGGTGGTAAAGATCCACGAGATGGAGGTGGCTGGGGAGGCAAGGGGCCCGCTCGCTGTGAATGACCTGGGATGGGAGGCAAGGGGCCAGAACGGCCTCGCTGGGGTGGAGGAGCTGGAGCAGAGGGGCTGGAGCCTGGTAGTGGAGGGAGCGGCCCCTGTCTGCCAGGTGGAGGAGGTGGAGGTCCTGTTCCTTCAATTCAGTAGAAAGTATAAATATATATCACAACATATCCACGGTTTAACAATAAGATCAACATGGAACAATGAGTTAGTTAACTAAGTCAAAATTGAGGCAGTGAGAGTCTAACCTGATCTGTTCAACTCCCTTTTCACTGCCTCCATCCCTCCTGACTGTTCAATGAAATTATAGATGAGCTGGGAAGTTTCTTCATCCCTCATGTCAGCTTCATCAATGCCAGCTTGAGACAGCAGCTGCATCAGGTCAGGGTCCAGGTTGTTAGGGTCCCACCCGACATGACTTACATGCCTGACAGCAGGAAAGAAGAAGGAAATGGTATAATGAAGCTAAATTCAAACAACAAAATAAGAATATTGTTCTAAAACATCTGACAAAACTTCAATTTCAGTGAGTCATACACTCACTTAAAACCACTAGGTGCTCCTATGTCTGCTTTGGAGAGTTTTAACCCCTTTTTCTTCTTCTTTTTGTCCTTCTTTCCTTTGCTTGTCGCGGCAGAGGCAGCAGCAGGTGTAGGCACCGAGCGATAACGTGAAGACTGAATATCTGGGTTTTGGATGTCCACTGTGGCCATGTGAAAAGAAGCAGGGCCACCAGATCCTGTTTTTGGAAGACGTCCAAGTTAGCGCACTAGTTAATATGTTCCTATGTTTCATTTTATGTATCAATAGTAAAAGGTACAGTAAAGACAGCAGTTGCACACCTTTTTCAGGTGGGACTGGAGGCAGGGAACCTCTGTCTGCAGTGAAAGAAAACAGAAAATTATATTTAGCACTACAGTTTGCCACGTTTACACAGCCTACTGCTGTTTTGAAATTTTTGCCATCTTACCACTTGTGTGCTGGGGGCGCTGTTTCTTGTCTGTGAGAAAGGTGAGAAAAACCATCTTGCGTAAACATCACACATAACCGAACGACTTGTTGCTTCATATATAATCATGTATCAGCCTGAAAGCATTTTTTTTTCTAAGAGTACTAAAATAGGGTGCTGGATTAAAAACTTCCCCATTTAGTGTGATTTTAATGTTTGTTCGTTTTTTCCACAGTGCTTACTCAAAACTACATAAACCTCAAACCATCTATACACAAATAAATTGTGACTACGTGGTAACCATAATATTGCTAAACGTATTCTTTTATTTTCCAGTCCTAAAAAGAGACATCAAAGTGGTGAAAGGCTGTGGCCTCACTGACCTTGGCGGGTGTTTCTTTGGTTGATTTTTTCCTGAACAGCATTTTGGAAACCGTCTGCTTCCTGCTGATCACAGAAGTTCAGTCCAACTTGACATTCCTACAGTGTATAACAAACACACACAGAATCAGGATTGATGATTTTTTGACCCATAGTGATGATTACACCAGAAGTAATTGCACCACATCGCATCATAATTACAGCTTTAAGATGAGGTCAAACAAGGGATGTGCTTACATCTGCAGGAAAGGTATGAAAGAAGGGCTTTGGGGCTGAGTACGCAATTTGGTTGTAGAGCTCCTGCTCCCAAACCATTCTCCCGACCTGTAAAAAAAAAAGTGAATAAATATGTCAGTCTTGGAAGATTGGAAAATTAATCTAAGCTATCTAATATGGGACCCATTATGTGGGAGGTTACCTTTAAATCAAACATCCTTATGAAATAGGAGCGCTGAGGGTTGTCCTTGACGAAACAGGCCACCCCAGTGTGCTGCAAGCTCCACATGGATGCACTGTTAGGTAGAGCCATGAACAGCTGTGCGACTGCGGTGGCCATGGACTAAACACATAGACAGGACAGACATTGAAAAGAGCTCAGAGCTGATAGGAAACTCGAGAGCTCTTTATTACAGTTCATATGTAAATTTGCAGCTTTCCGGTGAGAATAAACTTCCTCATCTGCTTTCATTTGTTCAGATAAGGCTTAAAGTTTGGGATGCTCCTAGTTTCTACAATGCAGCCCTCTACATAATTAAAATGTGTAGCTTGTGCGCATCTAGTGTTTTGTTATTATGGCAGGGTGACACAACTGTATGCACTATTGTTTACCTCAGAGACCAAAAGCAAGAACTGATCAAGGCAACTTCCACTGTAAGACCAAAGTTGAGCATAGTGACTAATTCTGACAGCAGAGGAAGAATTGGCTCAGCCACCATTTCCTGTTATAGCTACCTACTTTTTGATGACCTAATGTCAGCAAATAATGCTTGAATTCACATAAACTCTCAATAGATTTAAAAAAAAAAAATAGATTAAAATAAGACAGGCCTTCAAATGGATCAAAAATAGAGCGACTAAAAATATTAAGAAAATAATCTGCCAAAAGAGAGTTGAGAAAATGATGGTACGACAATGCTGTGCTTAAAATATAACAGTCCTCAACCCATTGTTAAACTATGCATCAATTAGACTGATGTGTACTCCAGTGTACGCTGCCTTCCTTTAAGGTAAATGCTTTTAACAAAAAGGATACAAGTCAAGACAGATAAAGCAGAGCAACATTCTTTCAGTTGGTAATCCCCTCCCGGGTCAGCGAAGAACTTACAGCACACCTTCTGCCCAGCAGCTCCTCCAGCTTCTCATTCTCCTGTGGGCTCAGCAGAAAGCTTTGAGTGCTCTCTGTTTTAGTTTTAGATCCACGACTCATGGTCCTGCGATGAAACCGGTTATCCTAAACTACTTTGTGTACAGCATTTGAAAAAGCGCCCTTGCAACAGAATGCTCTCAATAGCTAGCTCTACAGTCAAGGAAGTTTCTCTTCTCTCTTCTTTGCACACATCAACTCAAAGCCGGAAATGAACGACCACATTTTTTCTTCTCTCGCTCAGACCCAGAGCACAAATGTGTGACTTCCATTTTCAGAAGGAGGAAGTGCAATGTTGTATCTCTCCTTCTCAAATAACGTTCTTTTAGATACACAGAGTTTATGCGACCCCTTATACAAATTTTTAAAAAAAAAAAGAGACATTTGAGTACAAATAAAACACATTTTATTGACAGTTAACAACATTCAAATTAATTTAAAAATGTACAGGATGAATTACAATGTTAACAGGTCTCTTAGTCACATTTTAAAAACAATAAAAAGGACTCAACTAATTTTTGCTTAAAGGGGACCCACTGTGCTTCATTCTAGCTTCGTATGTTGAGTATTTCAGTCTATGAGAACGGATTTGCATGGTTCATTTGAAATAATGCTTAGTGGACTTGCAAGCTCTCAGATGGTCGAAAGCAAATGTCCTATCAACAGACTTCTTTCTGACCAACTCTCCTTTGCAAACAGAGGTTTTGAACCGCAGGTGTTTCAAACAGCAGATAAAGATCGAGCAGCTACAAACGGTCACAAATAAGGAAATGAGCATTTAGAGCAGTCTGAAGTCTGAGCTTTCTGCTCTGAGGATTACTTGGACAAGCACTAACCTCAGTGCTTGAAACTTGTTTAAGATGAGCACCGCCTTTGTAAGAGTAATGTGTACGACTGAGATAAAAACAGTAAAAGCATAACAGGTCCACTTTGAAGCCATTATTGAACACAATGAAAGGTTTCTGGTACTGATTAAACATACGCAGCATTTATAACACTGGATGAATTCATGTACAGCTTTAACTGCTCTTTGTCAAGCATGTTAAAAAACAAAAAAAAAAAAGAAAATGAAAAAACACTCTTTCTCAATGTGACATAATAAATAGATTCTTTGGTTTGCAACTATGGATGTTCAGGCTCACATATAAACTTTTGTTTTCACAAATCTCCTCTCACACGCGAATGTCTGTTTGACCGTCATGAACAGCAGCAAAAAAAAAAAAATCCCATAAATTGCACCATATTTTGCTAGGTCCCTGGGGAACTTCAAGATGACCAACTTTATGACAGTAATTTTTTTTTTTTCAATTGGATGAAATATCACATTAAACACATTGATTGAAATACATGTTATATTCACTGAAAACATTTTTGATCAAAAGCAGTTGTTTGTGTGGAACTGCAGACTAACCCTCAAAGGTCATAATTAGCTGAAAAGGTAGACTTTGGGCAAATGGCACATTTGTCAGTCATAAAAGTAAAAGTAAACCGCAACTGACAAATGTCTCAGGAAAAGAAAATATTGCCTTACCAAAACTAATACATGTAAGTCCTGTGAAATCTGAGATGGTAGGGAAGTAGATTTGTGTAATGTTTAGAATGACTGAGCAATTCCAAGGAACTGTGCACATCCAAAAATGGAATTTCCACTTTTTTCCCCCATTCAAAGGATTTGCTGCAAATCTACATATGACCGCAAACAAAATCCTTAGTTTGAGCTGTGTGGCAGGATTCGTTGAGGCAGAACACTTTACTTTGCATTTTCATACATCTGTGTTCTCTCCTCCAGTACAGGACATATCGTCTGCTCCATCACATGTAAAAACACTTTCCTGTTTTTCTGGTGTAGGTGAAGGCTCTTCGTGTTATCCTTCATCTTGTGTAGTCAAACTTTCTAGTTTGGCTTTGGATGAGAAGATGGGTCTAATTTAATGAAAAAGAGGGCTTTGGTTGACGTTCTGTGTGCAGTACCTCTGTTCACTTATAGCAGCTAGTGCCCGCCTACACTTCGACTCTCTCCAGTCACCCAGTCAATGATAATAAATGACAAACTCATGACCATGAAGACAAATCCCAATGCAGCGAAGCATGCAGCCTGCAGTAAAAAAAAAGGATAAGAAAACAACATGTCTATTAACAACAGATAAAAGCTAATAGATGGAGATTTACATGACCAAGAACAGTTAATGCCATCTTTGATAGATGACGGATATACCTGGATCTTAGATCTTGACCGTAGTGGTTCCTGGTCTTCAGGAACAATTCGGATATAGAAAATTCCAGGTAGGATGAAAATGAGGCTGGGGGCAGATGTGGCTCCTGTGGATGATAGCACAGAATAAATAAGAGAGTTTATTTATTTAAAAAAAAATCATAGTCATAGCATGATTTACAGATGATCTAGTCAGTATAATAACAATATATTTTTTTTAAACTTTTTTATACTCAAGCATAAAACACATTCTTGTTCATCAAATAGCCTCAAAAAAAGGAAAAGGACATCTGTTACAGTACTATGAAAAGGTAAGTACTCTATGAAGTCCTGTAAAAAAGTAATTATATTCTTTGATTCGGTAGCTTGTATAATTCTGTCATGCGCTTCTTTCTAATGTAGTTTAATTTCACTGAGGTTAGTGGGCATTTATTTATGCACATGTCCTGCCACCATATTTTAGATCAGTTGAGGTCTCCGCTTTGACTGGGCCATTGCAACACCCTGAGTCTTTTCTTTTTCAGTTATTTCAGCTGTAGATATCCTGGTGTGTTTGGAATCACTGTTTTGTTGCATGAGCCAATTTGGGCCAAGCCTTATTTGTCAGACAGATGGCCTCATATTTGATTCCAGAATTCTTTGGCATACAGAGAAGTTCACGGTTGGCTCAGTGCCTGGAAGGTGCACAGGTCATATGGCTGAAAGCCCAAATCATAACCCCTCCACCACCATGCTTGACAGTTGGTATGAGGCATTTGTGCTAATATGCTGTGTTTGTTTTGTTTTTCAAATACGGCACTGTGCATTATGGCCAGATATCTCCATTTTGATCTCATCTGTCCAACGGACATTCTTCTAGGAGTTATTTGTTCCGATGCATGTCATGTTATTATGTTCTTTTTAGAGAGAAGAGGTTTTCTTCTCACAATTTTCTTCTCACAATGTCACAAATAGTCCATAAATACATCTTGTACTATCATGATTTATGATTTCAACTGAGACCTGTAAAAAAATCCCATATAGAGCCAGGAATAGCCCCAATTTCTGAACTGAACAGTTGCATTTTCTTTTCTGTGTAAACATACCAATAATGCCAAAGATGTCGCGGATGGAGGGTACCAGTATAACAAGAAGATTGACCACGAAGAGGAGACCAAAGGCAATGCCAATGTGTCTAACCCAGTGGAAAGGCTTGTCAGCGAACAAGATCTGAAGCAGGGCCCTGCGGATCTGCAAACATCAGTAATAAATAAATTAAGAACATCAAAAATTAGATCGGATGACAAACATTCCTTCCATCCATCCTTTTTCTTCCGCTTATCCGGGGCCGGGTCGCGGGGGCAGCAGCCCAAGCAAAGAAGCCCAGACCTCCCTCTCCCCAGCCACCTCCTCCAGCTTATCTGGGGGAACACCAAGGCGTTCCCAGGCCAGCCGAGAGATATAATCTCTTCAGCGTGTTCCTGGGTCTGCTCTGGGGCCTCCTCTCGGTGGGACATGCCCGGAAAACCTCGCCCAGGAGGACATCTTTAACAAATAGTTAAAGCGTTGGTGAAATAATGCTGACTTTGAATTTCTGACAGACAACCAGCTGGATACTACTCTCATATTTGTATATTTAGTATTAAGCTAGCTTAACCTTTAAACGAGAACCGGCTAGCATGTTTTTGTGAAAAAGGCTGGCATTACCTTTACAGCTCACAACAATAACAGGCTTGTTGGTCACAGTAGTTCCCTGTTTAAACCACAACTTACCATTTTTACAGTATGGTTTTTATGTACTTTAAAAAAATAATACCACGTGTTAACAAGCAAGCTGTACAGTCCTGGTCACTGTCCTTAAGCAAAGGCTTCAAAGATTTAGCCTTCACTTCATTTAGCTTGCTGCTATGTTAGTTTCTATAATTTAACTCTAAAGGGCTTAGACTGTGCATTCTTGAAAGTACTACTAAAATGTTTTATTCCATTTAAAAATTGTCTGTCAAACAGACAACTATTAATACTTCTTAAATGGCAAAAGTTAAAAATAGGCCTTATAGTCAATACACTCCTGAAAGTGAAAGAGTTTCTTTGAACTTCATTGTTTCACTGTGCCATAGCACTGAAAGAGTCAAGCTTCTTCAATACATTAATTATTTTCATTTGGCATACCCATTTGTGTGATTTAGTTTACCACAACCACATTAGCAGTTATTAGTTTGTGATGTTAGGATTTTATAGCTGAGATAGCAACATTGTTAGGAAGCTTTAGACTTTAGACTTCAGAAGTTAAGACTATAAACTGCTTAATGCTATGTGTCCTTGTGTTTACTATGAACATGCAGTATAATTCTAACCTGTGTGAACCTGGGTAAAAATAGTCCAAAAATATTAAAGCTGTCTCCGCCGAAATCTACCAGATTAGTTTAAAAATGAAATGATTTAAAATAACTGTAGCCTTGGAGTGCCACCTGGCTCAATACTCGGCCCACTATATTCAGGTAGTGTCATTTTTTCACACTAGAAGTCATGAATCACCTCTGCCTCACTCACATGATGCCAGTTTTAACTGTTAAATAGACAACAGACTTGCAAAATAATTTAATAAGTAGCTACACTGTAATATCTTTAAGTTGGTTCACATGTCAAAGGGTGATAATTTGTTGTTTGTTTTTACTTAGCCAATGGTCTAAATATTTCTTTAACAATTAACTAATGTAGAAAATAGTCAATTACCAGACTAACTGCTACCCTTCTGTTAGTTTATTCATTTGTTAAAATCTATATTCCTGCATTTATATATTTGTATAATACACAAAATCTCTATCTCTCTGCATGTGCATATGTGTTTGTGTTTTGGACACCACCTGATGTGACATGATCAGGAGCGAAATAGCCAAACCTGACATACAGGTAAAACTTATCATGCTACCTAGCAACTACCTAACCACATATATAGATAGTATAAAATACGGATGTAGCTTCTAGGATAAAAAAATAGAAGCATATTTTGCAGAAGTGCCTTAAGCCAATGTCTGATCTGAATGCCACCAGATGGCGATATAGGTGGCTGCAAAAGACTTTTAGTCCTATAGTCGTCTATAGGAAAACTTCTGCCTTGACCTGTGTAAAAACTTTCCGGTTCACTTTTTGGGCTCAGTCACTCATTATGGTCATGCTGAATTTAAAAAAAAATGTAAATCTTGTTCAGACAGTGTTTCAAAATCGAGGATTATCTATCATATCTGTGAAGTTGTACACTCATTGGCAAAAGGTTGTCAGTCATGTCATTACCCATTTTCATTTGTGGACCCAGAGTCACACCCACTTTAATGTCCCCACAGCATCTTATGAAAGCCCATGGAAAGAATATGGAAAGTTTAGCCTTTTGCTCTCATGGTACATGTGCCCTTAAACATCATCCTTTATAAACGATCTTCTTCTTCTCTTTTATGCAATTATTATCTTTGACTAATATCAGTGATGTCTTACCGGGAAGAGAACCACAGGAACAGTCAGAGTTACAGCTACAAGCACAGCCAGACGTACACAGAGGATCAAGACATCCAGTGGGTCCACACGTATATAGGTGTGTAACAGCTCAGACTCCACAGCGCCTAGCCACAGAGAAGCAGACAGCCTTTGACATACGGCATCTTACACGGTTTCCCTCTTTCACAATACTGTAAGTTAAATCTCACAACATTTCAAAGCAGAATAACAACTTGTATAGACATGAATAGTCAAATCTTACCATAAAAAGTGAGGTAACCAAAAAGAGCTGTCAGAAGGTACATGACAAACATGGCCAGGATGGAGATGTTTGCAACATTCTGCATGCGTTTCTTGGTGGGACTAGAGTAAAGCAAAACGGATAAATTACAATAAATTGTCTTGAAATTTTACCGTGAGAATTAAAAAAATAATAATTAATTAATTAAACTTACTTTCGGAGCTCAGTGTAGATTGGTAGCACCTCTGGGTGGCAAACAAAGGCAAAAGCCAAAATTGGGATGGTGTATGCCGTCTACATCCAAAACACAGTAAAAGTCAGTAACACAGTTATGGTTGCTATATTCTCAACGGTGCTGTTAACATAACACACCTTAATTTTGTTGACTTAATACACTCCAGTGCAAAAAATATGACAAGCCGTGCAAATCATAAAATAAAAATACACATGACACAGCAGGAAACTAGGCACAGGCACCGTGAAAGTGTTTGTTCACTAACCTGTGGGTTCATGGTAAATAGCTTGGAATCACAGAAGCCATCTGCTGTAGAATCAACACTGTAATGGTCAGCAGTGGTTTTGTTATGAAGATCATCTGCCAGTGGACATGGGATGTTGAATTTCTTGTATATCACCTGGGGAGACATGCTCATAGCTTAATCAAAGATAAATATTTAATGGAAGCGTAGCGGGTTATATTGTATGTATCTTTAATGTCTCACCGAAATAAGAAAAAACACCATACAGGAGAGCGAGAAACCGCTTGTATAGCCAAGGTAACCTGGATCGTAAATACAGCAGAATGTCGTAACATTATTTACGGTGTTAAGACAGTGGAGAGAGAAAAGGAGGCAATAATGTTACTTTAATCAATGCAGGATATGAAAACAAGGCAGAAAAAAAGGATAGTGTAAACATGATGTAAGTGGGGGAGGATGAGTAGTAATACTAATAATTAAATAAAAAAAGATAATGTGCAACAGAATGAAAAACATACCAAGTTGTTTCATGAGTGCTAGAGGAAAGATGATGAGAACACTAACTATGATGATCAAGTAGTTTCCATTCAAGAACCACTCTCTACGAGACAGCCAAAAGAACAGATGTAAAAAAAATTAGTATGTTCCTAAACAAAAATAAAACTGATTTATGTGACTAAGTTAGAAAATTGCTTTCACACTCACCCTGTGTTCTCCTGTTTACCGAGGAAAGCTTGAATAACCAGTGGGAGCTCAGACTTTACGATGAAGAGATAGCTTGACATAGCTGGAAAGAAACCAAAACAAACTTATTTTGCGTTTATATTTATATTTATATATAGTTTTATGACCTGTATCAGAGATAAATTAAATGGAAGCAAAATGGATGGCATTACCTCCAATGTTATGTACTGTTATGATAATGGCAGCAAGCATTTTTCCTGGGTGACCAAAAGCCCGATATCCAAGCTGCTCATAAGCCCGGATGCCTGAAAACACATAAACTCTATGTATGCGTGCAAGCTATGAATGTACAAATTGCTTTGTGGCTACATGCTTGGTAATTCTCTGCCTTACCAACAACTCCAGCACTTTTTAGCAGAAGATGAATTGAATATCCAGACAGAAGAGCAATGCACACCAACAGGATTCTGAAACACATAAGACATTTACATTCTTTCTAAAAACATATTCACGAAACTGTTCTGTTACTCTGAAGTTATTATGATTGTTGCCATTTTGTTTTTTAGTTAGGTTGTTTTTTTCTCCACTCACACAAGAGTGTTTGGCTTTGAGAGACTGGCTCTCCAGTCAGCCGTTACCTCCCTCCCCCCTGCCACATAGCACAGGTCTGATCCAAACAGGCGTGTCTTGGATCTGATCAGTGGGGTCTATATTTAACCACTCAAGTCTGATTTAGAGAGGCCGCGTGTGCATGAGCTCTAATGTACATTTTGACAGATTACAATTTGCACATTAGAAGTTGTATGTAGCTCTTGATGTACACCGATAGGTCATGGACAGAAACATCAGACATCCCCATGCCATCACACAAACCTGCCCAAACACCAATAAACACAAAGAACAAGATGATACACACTGGTGAGGCTCTACTTCTGGCCTTATAAGGACCCTCTATCAAATATATCCCATCTGTATCTACTATTACAGACTGTGACCTTTCCTTGAAGGATAAACAGAGTTTAAATAGAAAACAAAGAAACCATTCTCTACAGAAAAGGAACAAAAATGATCTTTAAAATAACAGAACAGCAAAGACCATTAGATTTTAAGAAAAGCTATTAACTCTCTGTCCTTTGAAAAAGTAAACTAAACAAAACTACTTCAGTTTGCAGAAACCTGAGCTGTGTCAGTCTATAGTTTATAAGCTCAAGTGCTCACATAATAAACAGCCCTGCTGTAGCCTCTGGGAGGGCACACGTTGTACTTTACTCAGCTACTAAATATAAATTACAATAGGCTGAAATCAATCTGCTATAATTCAGTTTGCAAAAAAAAAAAAGAAAGACACAATTTCAGCACATCAGTGTGAGCAAATTCTTTCACCTATATGAGTGGAAACACATACACATGCACAGACACACATCGCGACAGAGGGCACAAAGTTCAGCCAAAACTGGAGTTTTCTGTTTGGCTTCGAGACTCACATAAAAAGAATGATCCCTGTGTTGGACATTGCATAAGCCAGTCCCAGGATCCCACTGCCCATTATGGCATTACTGAGGTTAAAGATGGACATGCCAAACGAAGTCTTTCCCTCGAACTGCAGCAAGAGGACAACAGAGGATGCCATTTGAGTTCACAGACAGAAATTACATAGTATTTACCGTATTTCACTTTACCAAATCAAACATACGACAAGCACTCACATCTGTGAAGTGGGTTTCTTTCTTTGCACCAGGTTTATGTGGGAGAAACTCCTCCTGCTCGGCCAAGGCATCAATCGGATCAAACCTGCAACTAAAGATTAAAAGTGAGCTGAGACTATGAAGTAGCTTGAGCTTAAAAAGCTGTAAAACACTCAAATTTGTGCCATTACATTTAGAATGACTTAAAACAATTGACGTCTGTGAGTTGAATTTTGACCCGATTGCTGTGATAAGATGCACCCAATCAGTCTCTAAGTCTTACCCGTCTTCTTTGCTGTGTCCGTTCATCTTCTGAAGCTCCATTTTGATTTGGTTGGTTGATGTAATTGCTGAAAATAAAAGAATAGCAGTTTTCAGATATTCAAATGGATATATTCACTTAACAAGAATTTGTCTAAATTTGGAAATATTCATGCTAGCAGAGGGTATGATAACGACTCTGGCTGTTTTTCCTCTGCATACATAACATTCCAACATGGTCCATGCGCCAATCTTTTCAACTTTCCATTATTTATGGAAAAAACAAAAATGTACAGGTTGACCTCGCCGTGTGCATTTGTACATTGCGGCTCTATGGTATATGTCAAAGTTAGATTTGAAGACGTGATCCGCAGATGGAGGTTTCGGGAAGATTAGGACTTTTTATACATTTATGAGAAGTTAAATAAGGTGTGGCTTAGGTCTTCAGTGCAATAAACAGAATATTATGACAGGGGTATTCTGAGAAAGGTGCTCAAATGTCCTCGCCTTCTTTAAGGTAAACAAGTTCTTGTGCCTCAGAAGAGGCCACAATGAATATGTACTTCCTGCCAGTTTTAAAAACGTAGTACTATTTCAGCCTTTAGATTTATGAATGTCATTTTTTTGGCTTCCTAAAGCAGACTTTTCTGGTGATGTTTAATTGTATGGTCTTTTTCTGGAGAGAAGATATGGTTCCTTTACAAAAATTTAAAAAAAAAAATAACTAAAAGAATAACTGAGAATGAAGAAGTTGCATGGGAATATACCAGAAATGACCAGATTTTTGTTCTTTCACATAAAAACAGAAACTAAACAAAAATCCTTTTAAACTCTTAATTTGGAGTTCTCCTTCCTACATAATATATATAGATAAAGTATGAATGACAGCTAAGTTGATTCACAAAGTAAAACTCCAGGGAAACTGGTGCTTTTGCCTAGGGCGCCATTCAATTTTATCCTTGTGTGTAATTAAGGGCTTTAAATAACAAATGTTGTTGTAGGACTTATGTTGCTCTAATCTGCCATGAGCCACACAAAGCTGGCATGGAGACACTGGACTGGGAATGAGCGTAGGTCTGTGCTCCTGCCACAGGGTCATGAGATACTTCTCCTCTCTTTCAGCCAATCTGCCCTCAGGGTTTTCACATCTGACCCCTAAGGTCAGTCTTGCGCTACATTTTGCCATTCCTTAAGAGTTTCACACAAAACTGGAATTTCACATGTTCCTACGCTCAGCACTGAAAAGGCCTGTAGACGTGTAATAAACCATACACCTCTGAGCTTGATAGCAGTGGGCAACTGAGATAAACAAAGGACTGCTGTGTAAATGGCACTTTTTAGTCTAAATACAGAGTAGCCTTTTCCCTGCACATTGGCCTCAAGTCAGCTTTGGTTTGAGCAACTTTCTTTAGCCACATACCCACTAACTTTCCCATGGCCCATAGCCAAAACACACAACTAACAAAGCAATGACTAAATGTCAGGGACAAGATTTCAAATGGTGGGGGGAAACCAGATGTTCAATTTCTGGTATCTTCACTAAACAAAAATTTGTCTAAATTACTTCATGATTAACCACCAAAAGAAAGTCTTAACTCAATTTTTAAAGGCAGTTTTTTTTTTATTGCGACAAGCCTTGCAGAGTACATGTTGTAAGAGTGACTGAAACCCAGCGCACCAGCTGCTTGTTCCACGTCTCAGTTTTCACTGGCCCTTAGAGCAGCTTTCCACAGAGAGGGGGGAAAAAGCTTATAACAAGAAAAAAAAAATACTTATTTTTATTTTACACCCAAGCTTCTCCTATGCAATGAGTTCAATTTTTAGTAATTACTAAATATGTTTAACTGATACATGAAATCATCTATGGAACAATCTTTACAATGAGAAAAAATAAAAAACATATCAAGTTAAACATGAGCATACATTTATATTACTGAATCTTATTATCCAGCAGCGCTACCACATGGCTTTTGTCTGATGCAAGACCAGCTCACTATTGACAGTTAGCCCTTCCCTTCCCTTCTTTTCAACATATACAAGGAACTCACAGGACACACGGGTCTTTGCTGCAACTCACCCTTTTGATTCCCAAAGAAAGCTAGGTTTCTTTTCTGATTATTAGCAGAATAAATCCTTGTGTAAGTTCATTCAGTTTTCAGACTTCTAATGTTTCTGTGTAGCTTTCTTCCTAGGAGTCTCACCAAATCCTCTTGGTAGTAAGGAGAGGAGAGAGTGGGAGAGATTAGTGAGGCTGGGAGGGAGAGCTGCAGGAAATGGGAACACCCATACTTAACCCTTTGTTAAACCAGCAACACAGGTACTGCTGACATTGGAGAGGCTTTGGAGGGATCCTCTCACCAGGTGGTTGCAGTGGAATGGTGTGAACAATACTGGGTATAGCAAAGCAATAAATCACATGTGGATTTCACCGAAAGTCAGTACTTCAAACCTTCCACTAATCCCACATGCTTATTATTCAGAAGGGCTTCTGGTTTTTAAACAAAAGATGAGCCATGTCATTGCAGAGTATGCAAGCATTAAGGTGGGTTTCATCTGATAATGGTTTTAGGTTAGCTTTAGCAGATATTCACTAACAGTTTTCCTCCCCTCTGGAAGTCATGCAGATTGTAATTAGCTTAGGAGATAAGTGCTTATTTAAGACTGATCACATGTGGCGGTGCTTAAGAGTGGATTTGTTGTGTGTGCACTTGATTGAAAACAAACCCTGAGACCTGAATCCAAGCATTACACCGGAAAAGAGCACGTCGTGAAACATGACACATTCACTGATCTTTCAAAGGTTCTCACGCAGTTCAAGCATCTCAGAAAGGGGAAGATTTTCACTTTCATCAATAACAGAAGACTTCCCTATCATTTATACATAAATACAGCAAATTTAACTGAATCACCACCAACTGGAAGGTTTAAGCTAACCTAAACTAAAATGTAAAGAAAAAATGTGTTTCAGTAATGGTTAATCCACCTGTATGCACAAGATCTAAGATCTTAATCCTATTTTTAATGCTGAAAATACCATTATTGCTGTTATCAGTGAATTGTCAAATTTCACTGCTTTACAAAAGAGCTAAAAAATAGTACACCACTTTTTTTTTTTTAGTAAAAATGCCAAACTACAGTTATTTATTCACATTTCTGAACAGATATAAATGTGGGGTTTAATATTGCTTGCTTGGTTGAATGCTTGATTAATTTCAGACTTTTCAGAGAAGCCCAATGTGCCGGCTCAAATTTGGGTATAAAAATGTGAATTAGTTTGTTGCCTGATAAATAGCACTATAACTTTTTAGTTTTAAGGAGTTTTTTAAGAGATTTCTAAAAAAATTTTTTTATGACAGGCGGTCTAATACATTTGTTAATCACTTTATGTCACCTAAATGAAGTAATGTAAAAAAGGTTTTAAATGTGGTCTAGTAGTTACCAGAGCTAGAATGTCATCTCCTTCTGAGAACTGCTTCAGTTGGATGATAAGATTCAACTTAACTGACATATAAGCTTTAGCCGCACACAGAGAAACACCCACATTCCTTTATCTCACCATCACACACACGTTGGAAAACATATGTTAATCTCTTGTCAAAATGCACACAGCTATGTTTTAACATCTCTGAATGACTTATTTTTATTAAGAAAGCTGGATAAAAAAAATACATGATCACTACTTTTTAGAGTAAAGACTTGGTTACTCAGAACAATAAAATAAAGCAATGAATCTATGTACAAATACAGTGAATGTTATCTTTGTAGTGAATGGAGCAACTATTCCAGGCAACCATCATATCTGATGTAGAAAAAGCTCCGTGAGGTGACATTCTGTCTTGAGAGAATCATGCCCTGAGCATTTCACTTTATGTATCTTGAAACAAAAAGTCAGGCAAGGATCTGCAGCTGAGATGATCTCTCGTGTCAGTTAGTCATTTAAAATCCCACCTCTGTGCCATGACAAAGACCAGCATGTGCGCAGATGACAGTAGACCTATAACCTCTTCTGAAAGGTTAAAGCAGAAATATGCAAATTATTTGTTTTCTTGTTCCTGTAATGAATATTAATAGTCACCAACAGCTGTAATAGCAATTTGCTAGACACCTTTTACCGTCTTAGAATGGGAAGTCGTGCTGCTCACGTCTCCAGTCTTTGTACTCACCTAAATACAGTCAAAAAGAAGATGAATTTATTCTGTCCAGAAAACGGTAACAGAAAAAAAGTTCAAACTTGCTTGGTTCAAGTCCAAAAGCAGCTTTTCACAGACTCACGAGGTCCTCTTTGGCTGTAAGAGCAGAGGAAAAAAATGGGGGAAGGAGGGGGATAGCAAATGCGCGCGTAAAGAAATTTCCTCTTCTCAGAAGCCAAGACACTCCCACACTGATCAGGGTACGTGCAACATTGGCAAGATTGATACTTTCTCTTCTACTTCTTTTTTTTAACCTATGGAACGGTTTGCCATATTGAAGCAATATTTCTACTGTGAACCTTAGACTAAAACTGGGGTTAAAAATACATGTGATACCAATTTAAATACCCACTTCCTGGCCTGCATAACAGTTGTTGCAATACGGCCATGCAGCCGGTAGTGTGAATAACACGTGCTTCTGTGGAAAGTAACATTTCACTTAATTTTATTTGAACAATGCATCTACTCACTACTGTTGCCATCTAGTGGGTATAAACATGTTTTTTATGTTAGGAGAGTCAGAGTTTGGGGGAAAGTAAAGAGATCTGGAGAACATGCAAACTTCACACAGAAAGACCCCAGCCTGGAATTGAACCCAAGACCTTCTTACTTTGAGGTAACAGTGCTAACCACCAACCTAAGTGCACAACAAGTAACATAAAGAAAAAAAAATCTGTTCAACAAATTATTCAAATGTGAGGCCAACAGCTAGTCTATACATTTTTATCAAAATAACTAACATCTTAAAACATCACATATATATTACGCAACACAAAATCTAAAATGCTGTTTATACACAGGCCTGTCTCAAGCTGTCGAGGTACAGCTAAAAATACTTAACATTTTTGTTTTAAAAATGACAAACCCAGCCATGAGGAGTCATAACAAAGAGTCAGCACACCCATCTTGGTAGTCCCGAGCCTGGATAAGTGGGAAGGGTTGCGTCAGAAAGAGGATCCAGGGTAGGATTTTTGCCATACCCAGGATGTGGATCATCAAGAAGACTTCCATAACATTACCATACATACATACATACTAGTGCTGTTGACCAGATGGGTGCCAATGGCCAAAGACAAAAGAGGAAGGAGTGTTTAGATGCAGCAAGAGAGACAGGGGACTGTGGTGATAGAAGATGAGCTAGGAATAGGGTGAGATAGAGGCAAAAGAGCCACTGTGGTGTATCCTGACAGAACCAGCACAAAAGGAGGAAAACATCTGTTAAGCTGATCCAAGTGAAAATGAATGAGCAGAACCTTTAATCAACAAATACAATCTGCTCATTTATTTCAACATTTAGAACAAATACAACCAAATTAAAAGTAATATAAAACTACTGTATTTTATTATTTTTATAGGAAAATAAAAAATAGTCAACATTTAAAATATGTGAAATGACAAGAAAACTATAAAGCAATGTTAAAACAATAGTTTATGCTGAAACTGATAAATCTTAACGTGAACATGTCACTTTGCTTTGTCAACCCATGCAAAGAAATTGCATCGAGCCTCGGGGTTGGAAGCATGTCCCTGAGGACGTGCGCACACAAAAAACTGTTTGCCCATGTTTGGCCCCTCCTTTTTTACAGTACGAAGAACACATGGTTCTCCGTGGACCTTACAGCACGGCGGGGCAGGTGGTCCATGAAGCACTGACTTCCAAAATACTGACGATGTCCCTTTCTTTGCATCCGACTCCCTTACAGTGGGATGAGGGGTCGAATGTTTTCTGTTCATATGTTGGTCAGCTTCGGCTGTGGAGCCCTGCTGCGATGAACCGTCAGAGATGAGCTCAGTACCTTTAGATTTGGTGTCCGCGTCTGAGAACACTTCTTCGGTAATCGGTGATTTGGCAGCTTCGTCCAGATTTAGTGGTTTTTCACACTGGTTAATGTTTGTGGTTTTGGATTTAAAAAAGGCAAGAAGGTTGCCCTGAGGCTTTGAAGAAGCATTTAGTGTCTTAGTCTTTTTTCCCTTTGGGGCAACCGAGTCTAATGTCAATGAACGTTTTTTACCAGAGATGTTTGCAGCTCCAGAAGGGTTTAAATTCTCTCTCCTCTCCTCCTCTTCTTGAGAGCCAGGTAAACCATTCTTGTGCTCAGACTGGGCTGATTTTTGGGCCACCTTAATGAGGAAGCGTGAGAGTTTCTGCTGTTTACCTGCAAACTCTGGCAGGTAGCGAGTACAGAAGGGAGGAGGCTTTGGGCTAGAAAGGAGGGAGCAGCTCAGCTTCCCCCAGACTGGGCAGTGGTCTGAACCCTCCACTTCTGGCATGATGTCGGCTCCCACAAACTGCTCCTTGGCAAGCTGGCAGTCAGCAAATATGTAGTCGATGCGTGTTCCATAGTTGGTCTGCCGAGCTCCAGTGAGAGTAGACCAGCATGTGAAGGCGTTGATGCGAGTTGGGTGGAAAAAGCGAAAGGTATCCACAAATTTGCCACCGTGGAGTGGATCCGTTTCCTCACATTCTTCGTCATTTTCCTCCTCATCGCTCCCTTCTTCCTGTTTGCCACTGTGCAAAAAGCCATTTAGCCATTTCCTCCCAGGGTTTTCACCAAAATCATCCTAAATAATGAAAGTTTCATTATTATGGATGTAGGTAGAAGTTATTTTTCATGTAGCTCAGAAGTTTTTTGGGGGGGAGGGGTTTTACCTCTGGGCTAAGCTATACATGTTGACTTTCCCCATTTCCTGTTTTTGTGTAATGTAAAACCGCAGTGAAAATATAAACTCCAGGATACAATAGCAACAGAACCACCTTTGGCAGCAATAACTTGAAGTAATATTTTTATGTATGGCTTTATTCGTCTCTCACATTGTTGTAGAGGAATTTTGGTCCACTTATCTTATTGCTTTAATTCATTGAGGTTTGTGAGCATTCATTTATGCACAGCTATGTTAAGGTCACACCACAGCAATTCAATTAGTTTGAGGGCTTTGAGCCACTAAAATTGCTACATTTTGTTTCTTTTTCAGCCATTCTGTTGTAAATTTGTTGCTATGCTAGGGATCACAGCCCTGTTACGTGTGGTATATAGAGAGGAGTTTCTGGCGACTCAATGACAGGTGCACAGGTTCTATGGCTCCCAAAAAGCCCAAATCATCACCCCTTCCACCACCATGCTGATGACAGCTGGTATGAGGTGTTTGTGCTGATACGCTGTGTTTGGTTTTCTCCACATGTGGTGCTGAAGGACACCGTTTCAGAAGCCTTATGGTTTGTTCAAACGCAACTACATAAACCCATGTTGTGTTGTTAAGTTAGATTTCTCCTGGAAAATCGTCCAAAAAAAAAAAAAAGACACACTTGTTCAGTCTTTTTCTAATTCTACTGTCATGAATTTTAACATGCTAACTAAAGCTTGTAAGAGTGTGCAATGTCCCTCATGGGTTTTTGCAAATTTTTTGAGCTCTGACACGAGGGTGAATTTACTGGAATGGCCATTCCTGGGAAAGGTGCACCACTGTGTAAACACCTTAAGGCCCCAGACGAACAAATTTCCACAACATGTGCTTTGATAGAGCTGGATGAACTTTCTGATTAATCATTAATCCAGATGCTGGCTGCCATTTACCCTATTAAATCCAATGGAAGCAGTAAGGCTGTTCTTAGTTTGTTTGTTTTTTGGACTCTAGATATTTAAAAAGCCTACTTCTCAAAACGTTGATCAATGTGAAACAAAAAGTAATATATATACATATATATTAGCATTTTACTTACAATTTCACTAGGGTCACAGTGGTCTATTGGTCTATGAGATGTATTTATATCTCCTAAAACAATCACATGGCTGGAAAACAGAACAGAAAACAGATTAACTCATTATCTAGATACATTTGTAGAATTTAAAGGACAAATTTAAATAATTTCTGAAATGTGTAATAAATAAAATATTTCTCATCATCATCACTGCTGTCCAACAATTGTGATTTTATCAGAATATATATAAACGTTATTAAATTAAAGCTGCGTAACCATAAACGCAGAAGCAGCTGTTTTCTAATATACTGTTTTGTCTGTACTAACTTACAATTCAATAAAATTATTAGCAGCAGGTAGCGTTTGGCCTTATTTTACAAACAGCAAAACACGGGTGCCACTGTCAAAATTGAAAGACATAATAATGATTTACTGGGAGAGCTGTGTTGTTCAAAATTAGCACAGCGCCTTAGAAAAACATCTGTGGCGAAACCAGGATACACCTGCACCTCTTGTAACGACAATGTTTTGTTCAGCCTGTGAAACATTTTTGAATTTCTCACCTTCCATCTTTCAGTACAGCTTCAGCTCGACTCTGAAGCAAGTTGTAGAACTGTAGTTTGAACCGCTTTCGCTCCGGCTTTTCAGGGTCAGCCCTCGGACAGTATACGTTAATAACAGTAAGGGTTTTGTCTTTATCCTGACATCTGTTGGGAGAAAGTAAAACTCAATAAAAAAAAGGTACACACACAGTAGGATTTTCCTGCTAGCTGAGAAGAATTGAGGATTTTGAGGAGAAAAAATGCTGATTATTTATTTTTTAAAGTGCCATGAGTAAACAGATAAATATGCAATGCAGCACACTTAAAACAGGAGCCTTAACATATGATATTTCCTCTCACTTTATTCTGTGTTGTGTGATCACAGCACGGCCTTCATTGTCCAACAGCTGCAGCTCCTCACTTGAAAACTGGGTGTGGTCACCATAGCATCCAACAGCACCTTTGTGGTTGGTCAGCAGACCAGTGAGACCCTCCTCAGCAGCAAATGGAGTGGCACTGTCCTTACAGTAGGTGGCAACACCTGTGCACATCGGCAATATGAGGTGAATTGCGTGCAATGCAGTTTTTTTACTTTTTAGTAAAATATAAATGTGGCATTTTATTTTAGAGGATTGCACTTTCTTGAATGTGGACACTGGATGATAATGCGGGAAAAAACAAACACTTTCAAGTATCACGGACGCAAAACGAACTGTTATAACTTTGTATTGGACCTGAGTAGCCACTGCGCCCTCGGCTGTAGCTGAAATAGGAGTTGTACCCGTCAACAATAGCAGTCCTTTCATCTAGCAAGTCTCCTGTGAAGGAGAAATTAGGGGTTAACGTTTTTATTTTGATAAAGTTTTATTTTAACTGTGGCGCCTTGCACGATGACAGCTCCCGCGTTTTCAAACCACCTATTGTTAATTACTTACGCGTCACTTTTGTCTCCTGAATACAGATAACATCTGCGTCCAGGGAATCAAGAGCCTTTTTTATGCCGCCTCTGAAAGTCCTGATGCCGTTTATGTTCCAAGTAACGACCTTCATTGTGTAGCACAGCAACTGACTGGAGCGGACACTAATGTGCACATCCGGAAGAAAAGCGGAAGCCAAGAACGGTACGAGCGGAAGTGTATTCACTCAATGATTTTTCTATCTTTCTTTCTAGACATTTTTTCAGGGCTTAATGTTTAACTCATACCGTTAGAAAAAAATGGCCCAAACTAGCTATATAATAAAAATAAGGTCCTTGGTGGGGTTGTATTGCCTCGTTGCTAAGCTAGAGGGGGTACTCGTTCCTTGGCGGTTTCGGCGCGCGTTTGACACTCGACCTCGCCGCGAAACGGGAGGAGGAACTGGTGGGAGAAAGGGAAGCTGCTGCCGCTGTTGGTGTGGTGTTGCGTTGGTACCCCTGGCTGTTGTTTCGTGATTAGCAACCGTTGCTTTTAAGAGAGACAGCTCCTTTAGGAGGTGCAAGACTAACGTTTGCGAGCAGCCAACGAGTGCCATCTTTGGGATAAAGCCATAGGGTGAGTATTGTAGGTAGGCTAATGATGGCTGTCCGGCTAATTAGCTTGCCTGATAAGATCCGACTCTTGTTACGACAGTGTTTCAACACCGTTAGTTAATCGGTTAGACTGGTGGTGTCCGTTTGGTTAAGGCTATGCAGGTAGGTGCAGTTGCAAAGCTAAGAAGCTAGCTAGCTAAAGTCCGTTTCACTATCTGCATCAGCGTTAGATTAAAGCTGGTGCTGCTAGCTGTCTCTGGTCGTGTCATATTTTCACTTTGCTGTGGTCTTCGACTGCTGTCAGTATGTTTTTTATCTGATTAATTTCATCTTACTTTAAATCATAGCGAATATTCTCAATTGCAAGCTCTTAGTGTATGTTCACGGAGAACTGGTTTGTGGTGTAGGGGAAGCAGATGCTTGTTTCATGACTAACTCGCAGCTACATCCTTTGGCACGGGACGAACAGCGGCCGGTGTTTCCATCTTCGGTCAGACAAGAGGACACGAGGAAATGGGGGGAATCTGCCCCACCCAGGCTGGTCGAAGTAAACACGTGTTGTTTCTGCGCCTTGGTCGTGTAGCAGCTGTTTCAAGTGTTTAGCAGTTATTTGCGTATTGTGAAAGATGAAGACTGGTCGATGCTACTCCCATAGCATCAGCATCCACTTACATTTAAGTTTAATAATTCGCAGCCTGTTTTTGTTAATTACGGGGATGTGAGGAAACATCAGTAATCGATTTGTTTGTTTTAGGCCTAAATCATTTCTTATTGGGTGAAAATCGGTTTCTTGATTTATGTTTTTGCATAGTTATGTTTCAGATCATTCAGTTTTTAAATAATGGTTTAGCTTATTAAGGATCAACAGCTATGACAAGCTATCCAAACCTATCTATCCCTGTGTGAAAAAGTAATTGCCCCCTAAACCTAATAACTGGTTGTACCACACTTGGCAGCAAGAACTGCAATCAGGCATTTGCAGTAACTGGCAATGAGTCTTTCATGTCATTGTGGATGGATTTTGGGGCACTCTTCTTTACAGAAATGGTTTAATTCAGCCAAAATGAGTAATTTTCAAGCAATAGCAGCCTGTTTAAGGTTATGCCAAAACATCTTAATCAGATTTAAGACTGGACTTTGGCCACTTAAAAACCTTCATTGTATTTTCCTAACCCATACTGAAGTGGACCGTAATGAAGTAATCGTTGGATAGTCTCCTTCAGAATTTTGTGGTAGAAAGCAGGATTCATGGTTATATCAAATTCAAGATGAGCCTTTGTTTTATTGTTTTTTTTAGTCAGCGATAGTTTTTCATCTTGGAACCCTCCTGTGGATGCCAGTTTTGCCCATTCTCTTTCTTATTTTTGAAGACTGTGCCCCCCAAAGGGCCTCAAGTGAGGCCTGCTGTTCTTCAGATGCTGTTATTTAGGTGTTGTTCTTGATGCGCTCTTGGAGTAATTTTAGTAGGATGACCACCCCTGGCAGAAGGTTCACCAGGTCTCTTTTCCTAATTCACCTTGTTAGACATGGGGGCAAAGCCTTTTCCTTACTAAATGAAATCAGCATTAACAGACTGCATTTCGTTTTTCTTTGGGGTTTCTTTCTCAATATAATAAAATGATGATCTGAAATATTTAAGAGTGACAATCATGCAAAGTAATAAAAGAAAAATCAGAAAGCACTCTAGCTGATAATGCAGCCCTTTCAACACTTGATCTTAATTTAATCTCTTGGATTTTTAAAGCTTTAGTAAAACTTTTATCCCATTAAACTAATCCCAAAGTTAAACCTTAGAGTTTACTCCATTAGTGTCACACTCCAATTTATGCAAAAACCTCTATCTCCAAGTATTTTATGTAACCACTTTCTTTGTCTTTTGCCTTAGCTGTGTGGCGTAATGAAAGAAGAAGAGTGAAGGAGGCAGTTGTCTCAGTAAAATATTGGCAGACAAGCAGAAGACCAGGTAAAGATGCTGGAGGGGGGTGCAGACCCAGCAGGTGCAGTGGCTGAGGGGGAAGAGGAAGCGGAGATGGGGAGTAGGGATTTGAAGGCTGAGGTGATGCGGCTGACTCTCGAGCTTCAAGAGGCCACAGAGGAAAAGCTGCAGGCAGCCCGCTACGGTCTGGTGGTGCTGGAGGAAAGTGCTGCCCTCAAGATGAAAAACACACAGTTGGAAGAAGAGCATGAATCTCTCAAATTGGAGCTACAACAACTCAAAGAGGTAGGAGTACCTAAGGCATATGTTATATTTTTAGAATGTTTATTTATATATTTGGGCTGGCTGTAGCTCATGATGTAGAGCAGGTCACATACTAATTGGAAGGTTGGTGGTTCAATCCTCATCTTCTCCAGTCTGCATGCCAAATATCCTTGGGCAAAATACTAAACCCAACACACTCTCTTATGCATCCATCAGCGTATGAATCTGTGTGAATGTTAGAGAGAAAGCACTTCTTATGTAGGAATAGCATAGAAAAAAGTGTTTTTATGTGATTGGGTGAAACAGGCAAGTTGTGTGAAGCGCTTTGATTGCTCAGTTGGAGAAAAGCGCTTTTTAAAAACCAGTCCATGTACCATATTTACCTTGTAGGCTTGTGATGTCATCATTCCCCTGGTTTTCAGGTACAGTTTTCCTGTATCACACACTTGCTGTGTGATCTTTGTTTATATAATAACATGTGCGCAATTAAATGCATTTCCTGTTGTCAGCTTTTACAGTAAAGGTCTAATAAACAGAACTTTTGTATTTTTTGCAGGGTATTAAAATGATTTCACACAGTAGACACCATACAAAAATGTAATTTTATAATTATCAGGTTTAATGTGTTTACATTATTGGTAGGCATCATTTAAATGCCATCAACACCTGGATTCCTGCTATATGAAGGCACAATCTCTCTAAATTTTTTCATTTTATCTTTCATAGTTTAGGAGCTGCCTTGCGGTCTAGCAGTCCTATAAAGATACCATTGTTGAGTTTTTGTTTTTTTTTTAAACAGATTCCAGTGGACTATGTCATGAATTTGCCTGTTCATCCCATCATTGTCTTTTTGTAGCACTCACTTTCTGATAAAACAGTAACAGCTCTGTTACAGTTGTGACCTAATATTATACTTTGAATGTCTTGTCTTGTGATCACATGTTGAGTCAGGTTTGCCTCGCATGTGTTAACTGATTATGACGTTTTCACAGCCAGTTAGTCAGCATGTTGCTATTAACGAATGTTAATTTGACTGTCTATATTAAGCTGATTTTGATTCCTTATGTTAAAGCATCAAGGATTTAATAAGGTCAGAGCAGGATATTCAAGTTAAATAGATCAGGCAAATATAGCAAAGCCTAGATTGTGTGTAAACCACGCCTTTCATAGATGCCATGAAATAATGCATAAGCATTTCATATTATAAACAATGCACTTTCCTCTGTTTTTTCTTTTAAGTAAATAACTGTTGTGCAGTTATACTGACAAACAGGCCCATTGACCATATTTACTAGATAGTTTGAATCTTAATTTCAGAAGTATAAAAACAATATTAGACCCAATGTTCATCTTGCCACTGAATTTCTGCTAAAATGACTTAATAATGGAGCTTTGTTTCCATACAAAAAACTGAAAAATATTTAGCATATTAGGAATGGTTTAACATGTTTGTTTATTAGCTTTTCATTTACATAAGCAGTGATGTTTTTGTTGAGCAAATAACATGAAAATGAATATATTACTGTATTTTACATATATAGATGGGTTATGCTTACTGCTAAACTCAGGTATAAAGGGTTAATATTGTTTTCTAATGTAAATTTTGTCACAAATGCTTAAAAACTGGCAAAGGTATTTAGTATTGCTGGAACAGGCTTTTAAACACTGATTTATGTAAGAAACTAATCCTATAAAACTAAGTCCGGTCATGTGGGCAGAGTTCTGATTTTGCAGTTATTCAAATCTGCATGTTCAAATTAAAAGGAAAAATCCTTCTTCTACGTAGTTACTAATATTAATCAGTACATCTTTAAGAATACCAGTAAAAGTGGGATAGATAGATAAAAGTAAAAGTACCAGCTGGGATGCTTCATAACGCCATATAAATTCAAGCGCTGTACTGGTTCTGATTTCGGATATCTTTATAATCAGTGTAAACCTAATTTTTTTGGCTATTTGCTCATTTAGGTTTTAGCAGGGTTGAACTCCTGTGCTGGTCATTATGTAACCATAGTATTAGTGTTCATTTAGACATGTTTGGTAGCTTGTTCGTTTCATTAAACTCCTTGTGCGATCTTTCTTTTTCTCTCTTTCATAGTGGCGCATAGTGTGTGTCAAGATCTGTGATTGTGGCACGCTGTGAAGAAATGTGTGTTATTACTAGATAACTGTAATGTGATAGGGTCATAGTATAATATTGGCAAGACAAATAGAACTGCAAAAATGATGTGGAGGTTGCTGTTAAGGTCTAAGGTTACAGATCCATATCAGTTATTACCTCATTGCAGTCAGGTCTCTTGTGATTAATGTCCACTGAAAACTGACAGGGAAGTGCAATTTCCTCTCCTTTGTTTACATTGTTTACATTTCTTATCTTTATAATGATATGTGTCAGCTCTGCAAATGTTTTTTT
>VUQR01023853.1:99538-126084 GCA_015108515.1 Hemichromis elongatus | reverse complement strand
CCGACAGACGATAAATTTTGCAGCACTGGGTAGTGCTCGAATTGAAAACTGCTCTTAATTTAATTTTGAAGTTATTCAGAATACTGTAAAAGGGACATGAAGTGTTTGTTTGTTTTTCTTGTTTAAATAAAGTTAAATTAGTCATAGAAAAATGCCAACGTATGAGCATCAAAGATTTTTTTTTTTCCCCCCACAGGGACCAAAGGTGAAGCAGTTCATGGACATCTTCTCCATTCCTGAGATGACTCTCTTGGCTGTGGCAAATGACTTCTTCATCACAAACGACATCGAGTATGATCCAGTTCACCTCTTCAAAGACATCTCTGTGAGTTATGATATGTTATACTGTCCGTTTAAAAGTCTGGCTCCGCTCTGTAGCTCATACCGAGGGAGCGTATAGGGAGATTGGATTTTTGACTGTATCCGTGTTGCGTGATTCATCAGCAGCACGCTCAGGAATCTGCTGAGCTCCGGAAAAGTTTTCAATGTACTCTCTCTGGTAGAGCGAAGAACAATAACAGCTTTTCCTCTTGGTTGTGGCGTGGAAGGGTTTTCAATTATACAGCACGCCCACTACTTCATCGCAATTTCTCCTCTGAAAATAAACAAACTGACGGGTCATTAATCACTTCCAAATAATTGGGGTCTTTCTTCACGAGTGACTGCAATTCAAACTTATCTCATAGTAGGGATCAAAGAGTACCCCGAGTTTTCTGAACATATTGTGAAAAACATTCATTGGCATTTAATCCACAGGAAGCAGTCGGCATGGTTCACCTCAAAGGATACATGTACAAGTGGATCATGGAAGATCTCGGTAAGAAGTCCTTTCACGTCTCTGGGTTTTGTCTAAAGTCTGCGCCCCGCTACACAAACACCGGCAGTTCGATTACTCGTTGTTTTTCTTCGCTTTACAGATAAATTCATTCTCCGAGGAGACGAGACGGATGCTGTTTTGCATCGATTGGTCGGCAACGGAAAGAAACTTTTCCTCATAACCAACAGTCCCTTCAGCTTTGTGTAAGTGTGAGCGACTTGATGGAGTCCACGTCTGCAGTGGTGCACTGTGTCCTAATACAAAGATAAACACCTCTGCGGTCTGTTACACTGATGCTTATTGTCTGTGTGCAGGGATAGAGGAATGACGCACATGGTGGGGAAAAACTGGAGAGACTTCTTTGATGTGGTTATCGTGCAGGCAGACAAACCTCACTTCTTCACCGACTGTATCAAGTGAGTAACTCCTTGTAGTTTTTCAGTGTGGCGAATGTGGACCGGCATCCCTCTCGTGAGATGTGGCCCAGTCGTTTCAGTGCTCCTTTTTAACAATCTCCAAAACTGTTGCTCCTGCAGACCTTTCAGGCGCTTGGATGGTAACGGAGACCTTCGGTGGGAAAAAATAAAGAGTTTGGACAAAGGACAGATTTACAAACAGGTCGGTAATGAAAATAGTGCTCATTAGCATTCGTGGCGTTTGATTTATTTAACTGCTGTGGTTTTTACACAAAAAAAGTCTGCATGTTTTTACTTGTTGCGTTCTGTGTGTCTAATGAGATTGTGGTTGTTTTTATGGTTTCAGGGAAACCTATTTGACTTCCTCAGACTGACAGGGTGGCGAGGATCAAAAGTTTTGTACTTCGGAGACCATCTTTATAGCGACTTGGCTGTAAGTGTCAGAGCATGGTGATCTCATTCTGATGAATTGCTGAGTCAGTGTTCTGCATGGTGACTAACCCTTTCTGCAGTAGGGATTAGCAGGAATTTTCCTGTGTCGGCTTCATTTGACGTCCTTGGTGTGCAATTTAGCAAAGTGGGATTTTTTTATTTATTTTTTTAGCTTTGATGGTTCACATCCTTTGAAAGATACACAAGTACAGATACAGTGCCAGATGCCGTCTGTCTCCACGTATTGCACGTCTGTGAAAGTCCTGAGAGCATTTGGGTGGGGTCAGAGCTGACTGTGCAGTGAAAATGTGAAACACTAGATGGCAGTATGAGCGAGTGGTTTGGGTTACTGTGTATGGTAAAGGCACACCGTATAAACATATTAACAGCTAATATGTCTCTAATCATGCATCTGATAAGTAAGAGAGTAAAATATGGCAACATTTGTTGCATCTTCCAAACAGAAGACTGTCAAAGTGATTAAAAGAGAGTAATTGTGCTCATTTCCGGCTCCACACATTTGTTCTGCTTGTTCATAATTTATAGCAATGCTTATTTATAATATTTGGGGCTTTACCGTAGCTCTGATTCCCTTTTCCATTTGAAATGAGCAATTTTAGCTTTTCTTTCTTTCAGCCAGTCGTTTTTTTGATTGTCCGCCTCTCGCAAAGAGCAGATTTTAACAGTGTGTGGGTGGCGCTGCCATGCTCAGGGTAGTTTAAAACATGTAAGCTGTTGTTGTTTTATTTATAAAGTCCTTAAATTAAGTTCGTCTTGAGGGTGGCTCACGGTGGTTACGCATCACGTTAAATATCCAAATGTTTTTCTAAGGAGAAGAAAAAATGAATAAATTGCTGGATATTTTCTCAATCCACGTTTATCTTTTGTTGCAGGACCTCATGTTGAGACATGGCTGGCGCACAGCAGCCATAGTACCTGAACTGGAGCAGGAAACCAAAGTAGTGAGCACAGACCGGTATGGAATGAACCTCACCTGGATGCAGGCTTTAACTGGCTTGATGGAGCGCCTACAGGTGAGTTTATCCCTGAGCCGTTGGGACATTATATGCTGCATAGCAAACACTCACATTCCTGAAATGATCTGTCTTAAATCTCGAGTAGCTGTTTGTCACGTACGTGATAACATGTTGACAGAACGCAATGTTACAAAAAAAACCAATCTGTTCAGATTCCAGCGTGAGAGTCCGCGTGCTTACAGTCCTATTAACGTGTTATTGGATTGTTTGTAAAAGCTTAAACGAGGCAAAAAACTGCCGTTAACACAACTTTTGTTGTTGTTTTTCCGACTGTTGAACTAGGAATCAACTTATCCAGGGGGCTCATCTAAGGCGGGAAATTTAGTTTGTTTTTTGCCTATATTTATGTTTTTGAAGAGCTGAATTTAAACATGTTGTTCTTTAATGTCCTAGACACACAGAGATCCTGTCTCTAAACAAGTTTTTCTGGAATGGCAGAAGGAAAGAGAGGAACTCCGGTAAGTCTTATCTTAATCCCTGTCTTTAAAAGCACCTCCCAGTGTTCCCAGTGATGCTGTTTAACAAGTCTGCACAGTTCAAACACTTGCTCAAATTGAAAATTCCAGTTTTTGCTGTATTTTATTTCTAAGTTAAACTATCCAAATATATCAGTTCTACCTAAGCCAGTTACACCAGTTAAATGTGAGCAGATGTGATAATAATATTTGATATGACAGTGCTTGAGCTTCCTCTACATTATTGAGGACTTTTCACTTCTCCTCGCTTCTACAACGTCTTGTTATTTTACAACTTTGAGTACATATTCATACATGTACAACGTAATAACTTTAATCCCACTTTTTTTCACATGCTAGGGTGATGACGAAGAACCTGTTCAACCCTCAGTTCGGCAGCATCTTCAGAACGTGTCACAACCCCACCTACTTCTCCAGACGCCTGTGTCGTTTCTCAGACATCTACATGACGTCTCTGAGCTCCCTTTTGAATTATGACCTCTCGTACACTTTCTACCCCCGCCGCACCCCTCTGCAGCATGAAGCTCCTCTGTGGATGGACCAGCTGTGCACAGGCTGCATGAAAACCCCTTTCCTAGAGGAGATGTCTAACATACGATGAGAGCTATAATCTCCTAAGTGACTGATAGGATATTATTTTTTTAAAGCCTGGCAAACACTTGATAGTCTAAGGATGTCTTACCTAACAGGGTTTCCTTTTAATCTAAGGAGAGGCTGCACAGCTCACTGCGAAGGGCACAGCTCTTTTGTTCAAAACCGTGAACACTTTCCCCGTAAATCCCCTGGAGGGTGCTGTATATGTAGCTCATGTCCAGAGAGCATTTAAATACCTTGCATTAAAAGATCAACAGACACTGTGGTTTCTTCCTGTAGCTAACTGTGGAAGTCTTTCAATACTATGCTACGCCGCACAATTTAAACAAATAAAGAACTACAAGTTTTAATGATTGTGTTATTTTATTAACCCCTTCCTATTTTCTACCGGTGGGTTTTGAGCTTTGTTTGGGACACAAAGGGGCAAATCAGAAGTTCAAAGCACTCCCGTATTTATCTCTATACAAAGCAGACTCTGTAATGTGACTTCTTCTTCACTCCTTTTGTCATACAGCACATTTACCATGTGTGGACTTGCTGCTTTCATTTTATCAGATACTTTCATATAATCCAAACAAATGCTCCTGCTGTGTCTGATGCAGCATCAGCACTCTTGGCTGTTTTATTAAGGTGGTGGTTGGCTCTATATGAAAGTAACAGTTCTTTCTCAATAAGCTCATCATTGCCCCTTTGATGTACCGTGCTCTTATAAATTCCACTATATTGCAAATGTGTGAATTGACTTTTTTTTTTAAAAATAGGTAGACATGGAAGATGAACTACTGATTCTGAACTTTTTGTGCACTTTGTATATTGTAATATTAATAATGCATAGCTATTAAAAACAGATGACTTGCTGAATTTCAAACCAAGCATCAGCAGGAGGGGGAGTAGTGATTTAAGTGACTGTTGAATGATTGTTGGTGCCTGAAAGGAAGCTTTGAGTATTTTAGAAACTGCTACTAGGATTTTCCCCCACAACCATCTCCAGGGATGGCAGAGAGTGGTGCAGAAAGAGAAAACATCCAGTGAGTGGCAGTTCTGACAGAAGGAGGCTTTTTGATGTCAGATGTCGGAGGAGAATGGCTAAACTGAGTCAAACTGATTGGAAGGTAACAGTAACTCAGATAACAACTTACTACACTTAAAGTATACAAAGAAGCATCTCTGAACACGCAAAATATCCAGCTTTGAAGAAAATGGGCTGCAGCTGCTCACCAAAATCGGACAATAGAAGATTAAAAAATGTTGTGTGGTGTGAAGAGTTTGCTGCAACATTTAGATCCTAGGACTGGAATTTGGTATTAAAAAAACACGAATCGTGGCTTAATCCTACCTTGTAAAAGTTCAAGCTGGTGGTGTGGAGGTTTTTGGGGGTTTTTTGCACATTTTTTTTAGTACCAACTGATCATCATTTGAATTACACAGCCTGCCTGAGTGCTGCTGCTGAACATGTCCACCCATTTATGACTGAAAAAACATTAAAGTTGTTCGTGCTGGCTCAGAAAACATCTCATGTAGCGTGCCCATTTAAACATAGAATCCAGAAGGCCGTTCCAAAGATTATGGTTTGGTAGATTTAACAAATAGATGGATTCTTTCTGTTCATTTAAACAAGAACAAAACATTACAATGAAGGACTAAACCAAATCACAGTGCTATCCTGCTGCTGAAGTGATTCAGTAAATTAGGACCAAACATTTATGCCACAAATGCATTCATTTTTTTTTTAAATTAACAGAACATGGGTCTCGTGTAACACTGTATGCATTTAAGTAAGAAAATATTTCTTTACATTGCATGGTAATCACTTAAAAGGCTACGCAGAGTCTTCTTAACTTACAGGCTCTTTGTTCTCAGTCTTGTAATAAGGAGGTAAGAGGTCTACCAGGCTAAAGGGGTGGAGTTAAATAGACTCCTGGGTGTGTCCAACAGACCGACGGGGCGCAGGATTCATGCTGTATGCTGGTGTAATGAAGGTGGAAAGGGTTTAGACTGTGTGATTTTAACAATGACCACAGCGTTGATGGTCGCTTCAAGAAGGACAAACACACACAAAAGCCAAAAAAACTCAGATCAACAAAAACTGGGTTAAGTTGTTCGATGTGCTCAAATGACCAGATCTAATCCAACAAAGCACCTTTGGGATGTACTGAAACTCTGGGAGAGATTCAATGTGCACCAAAAACTCTGAGGAGTGAATTAAGGCAGTACCTGCAAGGTGTACCTAAAGAACAAACAAACAAACAAACAAGCGTCCCGTGAGTGTATTTTCTCCTACAAATCTTCTTGTACCATATAGCCTATTGGTCGTTTGGTTGCTAGGCAGCGCACCATCCATTCATCTTCGGTGAAGTCAGCATCACACATTCATTCACTTCCAGCCGTCTGCCAGAAGACAACAGCAAAGGTACTGTGCTCTGTTAATGCTACTCCCCACGTTTCTGTAGGCCGTTAGCGTGTGGCCGAGGGCTAGGACAGTTATAGCTGATATCAAACAGCCGGGCAGGGCTACTATAGCGGTCCTGGTTCAAGTTTTGTCACGCTGTCCCGTCCTGGAATCTGCTGTGTAGCTGCCGACACTTAGCGTGGAACTGCATTGTACGTTTGTGTCAGCGCCGATCATTCATAAAACTAGTTTTAAGAGACTTAAAAACATTGAATGCAACACGACTAAGTAAAATGAAAACTAAAATTGTAATAACAACATGTTGGATACAAAAGCAGGGGTTCGGTGTTTATGCGATAATCTGCAGAAGTCATGCGTTGATTTTGTTAGTGTGAAATAATTTTATGTGTTATTATCACTTTCTTATGAGTTGTTGCAGCTGTATTTTCAGTTTGGGACGCACGGCATTTTAAAGCACCTTTTCTGTTCTTTTCTGTTCATGTCAAATGACATTTTCTCTTGATCCATTTAACTTCTTTTCCTGGGACTGCCGGAGAAGTCCTGAGTGTGTGTTGTCTGACCCTCCAGCATGAGTAATGGACTACACTTCTTGCACATCACCACCTCATTTGGCTGACTGCTTGTTGGAGGCTGCATATTACATTCAGTGTTCAGTCTCTTTGGGTATGTTTTTGCGTGGATGAAACACACTACAAGGCTCCTTGACTTGATGGTTTATTCCTTTCTGTACCCTTTTTGGAAGACTGCAACAGTGTCACTTTTGCTTCAAGAAGCACAGCATATGACCTACTTTAGAGCGTGTTAAATTAAACTAAGAAAAAGTGATGATTCATAGCTATGAGATGTATTGATAATGGCTTTGATCTCCAAACTTTGTGGAGACTGGATCCACCTCGTTTACTGACAGAAACATATAAATGCATCATAAAGACACATCAGATGCTGCAGCTATAAAAGCTGCATTGCACTAAATACCTCATGTGATCTGTGTTTCTGCAGGGCTGACTGGTGTTTCAGTCTATTTCATGGCTCTGTGCCTTCAGTGAATAATTTTGCATCTGAGCACCGGAAACTGCCGCCACTAGCTCTTTTTTCTCTGTCTTTTTGTTGGCGCTCACCTCTTCTACTTGTGATGTGTTTTGAGTGATGCAATATAGTTTCAATGGGAGTAATGCATTTAGGAGATTTATCCCGCACTGTTAAATAGATATGGTTTAACAGGTAGGAAAGCCTCTATTTAACAATATTTAAAATGAAATGGTTGCACAGATTTCAGATCAGATCAGCTTCACCCTGTCCTTGCATCCCTTCATCCTTCGGTGCTTCCATCCCCCATTTTTTTTAGCTACACAAGTCATCCCATTTGCAGCACCATCTCTTCATCCTTTTTTCTTTTATCTTTCTATCCAACATCTTCTCACCGGCAAATCTCTCCATTCATTTCCATGTTCACACCTACCTTGCATTGAATCTTTTTCTTTGCTCTCAGCTGAGTGCCTCTCTGTCTGTCAGTACAGTGGCCATGGGAAGCTGTGCACTCAAGTAGTGTGCTCTGGCAGCCAGTCCCACCGTGCAGCAGCCTTTTCTATTATTAAATGTAACAGGACCTTTACTTTCTCAGCTTAAGATCTCACTGTAGAACGATTTCCCAGCGCAGATGATATTCCATCCATCTGCCTGCCTCGCTAAAGTAAATCAACAGAAAAAGAAACCCTGAAGCCCCACAGAGAAAACAGACTTACACGGCTCGCTTTCGTGTATTTTCATTCTCGTTCAGCACACGCATAATAAAACCGCAATATATTTGTTAATTCATGAGGTTTGCATGGAATAAAATAATGGAACTACATTTAGATTTTCTGTTTTTTCTTACAAAAAAAAAGAAAAAAAAAGAAGAGAAAATAGGATGATGAGCAAAGGGAGGAGACCTCAAGGTAGCGACCTAATTGGGCCTGGCAGTGTCCCGGGGTGGGGAAATTTGAAATCACTGTTGTGTAATCTTTAATCAAATCTTGCATTGTAAGCAGAGAGTCTGTGAGGTTAAATCACAGTTGGACTAAATTGTTTTGTAGCTATCTTGTCTTAAGTGGAACATTAAATTAATAACATCATAAAAATAGCTGGGGTTTTTTTCATTTCCTATCACTGATAAAGCATTTTCAATAACTGGATGTACCACTGTGACATATTTAGTTTTAATCAAAGAAATTGGGGGATACAAGTCATTCTGGGTCTCTTGTTGTGTCACTATTGCAAAAAATGTTTTTTCAAAGTGTACATTTTATTGCATTTTAATAAGGACCGATGCTTTCTAAATCTATGGCACATTGCCAAACATAAAAACAACTTTCATTTCAGTGACATAAAACAGATTATACTCAAGCTCATCTCTTCTCACCTTGACTGCTGTGTTTTGTAAAGCATTATCTCACTTTTACTGAGCATAAAAGGCTGCAGCGAGGCTGTAAACCATGAGAACGTATCTCTTTTTATGCCTCTTTATTACACATCTCAGTTTTGTAAGTGACTGATTTGAAGGTTTAATTGAAACTGTACTCGTCAGCCTATAATTATCTGTCTGATCCATTACTCTATCAACAGAGCTGTCCCTGTATTCAGGCTTACTAAATGTCTGACTCATAGTCACCTAATAAACTTAAAGTTATTGGCTTTTTTCTTCTTTATTGTTCCTTCGGTCAGTTTCCACAGAGGTTTTGCCAGGTTATATGTGTTTTATTTATATGCTGGTTCATGTGAGGCCACTGGCTGCTCCTGAGACATCTTTCTTTCATCATACATGTAAGAAGCCCCTTTGGCACCGTGTCAGACATGCACACATACAGCTCTGTGAAGTTGCTCTCTGTGACAGCACATTTATTCTCTCTCCTGTGCTCTTGCCCTTTTAATGTTTGATGTCCAGTATATTATTGAACCTTTTTGTAAATCACAGCCCCGCCTGTGATGTATGAAATACAAGCCTTCTGTCGTTAACATTTGTGAGGAGGGGATGAGAAGATGCATTAGAGGGTGTCCTGTGTCATTCTAGGAACATGGAGGAAGGACAGTCAATGTGATGAAAAAACAGAAAAGGTGTTCTGAATATTGTTTTTTCCACATTTCTTCATTAAAAATCACCGTGTTGTGCTTTGAAATCAGATATCCTGATTATAAACCTGTCCTAGTGCTGGTGCAGCCACAACCAAACAATATTTAAAGCTTCATGCTGATGCATAAAAGCCTTTCTTTTTTTAAAGAGACTGGATAGATAATTTCCCTCCCTGCTGAATTATTCATCCGCAGACTGTATTTATGTGCATTCTCCACTCAGAGGAAGATGTCAGTCGGACCAGTGCAAACAGCTTATTAGACTGAAAGTATAGTCTCTCTTTGAAGGGATTTAAATGAGTCACTGTCGCCCTGCATCTATATTTATTCTTGATTTTCATCACAAGTTGCCTTTGCACTGTTTCTAATTCAGCAGTTTCATTACCTGCCACAGTGCATGGCCACAATCACAGAGTTTTACTTGAATTAGTTTACTCTGTGCTGTTCTGAACAGTCACACTCTTTGAAGTAAACCTCATTAACATTCAGAGGAGCGTCCATCATCACTTTGAGTCTGTGCCTCAGTGGTTTAGGCCTTCTTTTTTTTTTAAAGTCTTTTGGGAAAATCCTAATTGTCCTTCTCCTGTTTGATGGAGGTGACTAAAGAAATAGTAATCTTGTAAAGAACAAGTTCTGACAGGTTATTTTCAAAGTGCTGCACCTCTCTACTGCATAGATCCAGTCCAACAACAAGAAGCTAAACCTTTAAATAAAGGTCTTTAATCATGTGTGTCACTGACATAAAATTAATTAATACAGAATTTTATAGAACTGATGCATTTTAAAAGGTGCAGAATACAGTAAAAAGCATACTATGTTCCAGTATTGCTGCAGTGCAGGGTACATATGATATCTGACTATTGATTTATTCTGCTAGCTTTTATTAGCTCCAGTAAGTAGTGTAACTGCATCTACTGTGTAACCCAATAATCTTTGTGTTGGAATTTAACATACGCGACCAACAGTAATCCTTTTATCACGTATAAAAGAGTTACATGCTAACAACTCTAGAGTCCCACGGGTTCCTATATTACAAGTTAAGACATGCAATTCTATCATTTATTCTGTAACTTATCATACTCACTCATTATCTGTAGCCTGTAAACTGTAATCTGGCAGCCTTCTTGAGAAATTATGAATGTTGATCTACATGAAAGTCTAGATCAACATGAAAAAAAGTCTACATGAAACGGTTATTCTCACTGAAGCATGAAGCCAGCATAAATAATTAATAGTATGTACTAGCATTGTTTCTGCATGAGCGAGCTGCTATAAGGACTCCACACACCAGATTGTATCTGGGGAGCACATTTCCTGACTCATCAACACATCTGCCCTCTGTGACACCACAATGTAAGGTTTTCTAGGTGACACATGCAGAAGCTCACCTCTATTTTTGGAGACACCTGCTGTTTCACTGCAGAGGCTCTGACCCCCCAACAACCTTCTTAAGGCTCTTTTTGAGCTCTTAACAAAAAAAGATGCTAAACCTGAGGCTCTGGTTTGGTTTGGTTTGATTTGATTTCGACCATCTGGTGTATTAGAGAACAGATGAAAATTGTGGGTGCGCTACCTAGATTCAAACTATTTGAGGTACTCTGTGGAAGGGCTTAAAATAGACTTAAAAATAAAAAAATTTTTTTTAAAAAAATCTCTAAGGCACACTCTTTTAAATAACAATTAAGATGTCTTATTCTTGTGGCATGGCACACTCATATTTAACCTAAAAATCTCTGATGGATCTTTGCATGCAAGTCCTTAATCAGGGAAATTTCTCTCAAGACCCATTAGTGCAGTTACTTGAAGTGTCTTTTTTACAGATTGCACACGATTTTGCAGTCTTCCCCTCATCCCTAAGAATGCCTCAAATGTGTCTGACCTTAAAATTGCAACAAAATCATGCAGAGAAGGAGAAAGGTTATGTTCAATGATTAAAATAGGCAGGTTTGATGACATTAATGCACGCTATGTGCCAGCTGTTTCAGCACCACAACAGCTTAAAGACTGTGGCAGAATTTTTACCCATGCAGACTGAAAGAGAAGATGCCAACGTCCACACAGAAAGGCTCATAAAAAAGGTTATGAATGAAACATCCATTCGTCAAAAATGTTTTATGAGAAAATGACTTAGTCATAAATCATTAAAATCAAACATTTTCAGCTAAAATAAATTTTAATTTGACTTTTTAGAGAAAAAAGTTTGAATTGAATATATATTCTAATAAATACTTGATTTATTGCACGGCATATCTCATATTAATGTGAACCTTTCCAGTTTCCAGCAGAGGGCACTGTGACTTTGCTTTATCTTAAGCACCACTTAGAAATGAGTATATGCTCATGTAGACACTTGAAGTCACCCACAGTGTAGAGGTACTCGGTGTCTTTTCCAACTTTCTTATTGAGCCTTTCGTTGCCACCTTTCTGAATACAAACAGCTAATATTACACTGGTCAATTTTGCAATAGTTGCCGGTGGAAATGTGAGGAACCAAATTTACTCTCAGCTTCAGGAAAAAGGGATTAAAAATTACCCTTTAGCTTTTTGACATTTATCCACCGGCTGTGGGATTTAAAGCTGACTGGAGCTGGGCCGAATCTATCTCTGCTGTGGCGAGTCATGTATTGATCACCAGGCATGAAGGCAAAGTCCTTCTCAGTCGCAGGGAACCATCCATCACAGAACTGCCCCAGACACAGTGGAGAAATATCACGGCACTGAATATGTACCAATTTAAGTGAAATAAATCTTTCTCGTCAAAAAAAAAAGAAAAAAAAGAGAGAGAGATCAATGAACAACATGCCCCTGGGGCTGTTGTGCTCTTCCTCTATAAGAATATAATTGTCTGAAAAAGACACATATCCATGATTTATTGATCTCATGATATTAGTTATTGGTAATACCTTTTAAAATTCGAGATAATACCATTTGATGGGATAAAGTCGTATAATGACTCCTGTTACCAAAGAAGTAATGGAATTAATAGAAGTGGAACCCGACCAAAGAGCTGCACATAAAGGGTGGAACATATGGGGCCCATTCAATTTAAGCGCACTACAACAGCACCTCTTTTCTTCAGCCCCTTCCACCATAATATCCTGGCCCCCAATCAGCGAGGCTATGAAAGGCCACAGTGTGCGCATGAGGCTGCTTGTAGCTGCTCCCAGAGGCCCGAGGGCCACGTGACCTCAGTGGGAGGGGGAGGATGGGTCAGTGGGCTCGCTCTATTCCTTCCAGTTAGACGGTCTGCAATCATTACTGTAACTTCTTGTTATTTTTGAATCTTTGCTAGAGGAGGCCAAGTATGTCCAGATATTGAACACAGGATGTGAAACTGATCTTTAGAAACTGAAGAAGAAATGAGATGGAGAGCTGAATTAAAAGTAAAACATAATATTAAATACTACTTTAAGTCTCTTGAAATTATGACAAAGTGAACTGGAGTCATAAACCTTCATCTGTCTTCTGGCCAGTCTGACTTCACAGGTAATTTAAATAAGCTAAGAAAAATAACAAATGGCGTTAAATAAGTACATCTGCCTGGCCTGCACCAGCGGTGCACTCTTAGACTGCACTCTTAAGTGAAGCAAATAAAATGCAGAAAGAAAAAAAAATCAGACATAAAGCACAACTTATTCTTCAAAGAAAAAGCTGCCCTGTAACTCTTCACTTCCTTCAAATATTTGTATAGTACTCCATTTCCTCCACAAACTCACCCTCTGCAGAGATCCTCGTATATGTGTGCTCTTTGTAAAGCCAAGTATCAGAAAAATATTTACAATCTATAGAGCCACCAGAGGCAGTTTGTTCATCCCAGTGAAGTATAAATATTGCGGAGTGATTAACCTCGTTCTTTCAGGGGCTCTTTACTCTTTAGCGTCTACTAGTTAGTCCTTCTCACCCACAACATTAATAATTTTATCAACCTCTAATTAATTAAAAAAAGATGATTTAAAAGTTAGTATGCCTTCTGTTATGTTACACGTTAAACTAAAGGAAGGCCATAAGAATAAACTGTTAGGCTTATATACATGTATGTATATATGTAATATATATGTAATACATGTATGTTTAGTATCATTATTACATCCTGATTGTAAATAAGGTTAGCAGGTTGTTAAAGCAGGCCACACAAAATATGTTTTGTAAATATTTCTTTTGATATATATATCAATATATCACTATAAATTTCCTGACACATAAAACACATAAAGATGAATGAGGGATCTTTACCTCCGTTCCGTCCACTCCTCACCCCCTCTTATACCTCGCACCAACTCGACATCAACATCTGCCCTACTGCTGCAACCCTTTCAACCGCCCAGACTGAAAATAAATTATTGAGATTATGAGGCTGAATGACTGCAAGCGGGAGCATGCAGCCTACATTTTCACCTGCAGTACTCGTAACATTCATCATTGTCATTTATTGAAATAACAAGGACTCTGATTTGAACAAGGAAATAATGAATATTTAGATTTTTCAGCCCTAAATTAGAAAATCAACATCTCACTTTTTGACACAGAGGGACCTTTGCAAGCTCTTTTTGCTGACGGCGCTGTGTCTGTAGTTTCTCTAAGTTCGACGACAAAGCTATCGGGAAAGGATCTCCTTGTTTTTTTTTTTTCCTGTTCTCCCGAGAGTTTTCCTGCCTGTCTTCCTGCCCCTCCACTTCCTTTAAGACAAAAGAGGAGCCGGTGCTTCTCAGAGCTCTGGGCCTTGTTCCTGAGGTGATGTGATTAAAGGCTTCTGTCTGGGCTGCATTCATTCAAATGCATCACACACACCACAGCTGCTGTACTTAATTGAATTGTCAGGGCAGGAGACTGAAGGTAGCAACAAGACTGACAGGCTAAATCAATAGAGTGGTACTTAAATAGAGTTGGGCTGTGGCGGTACTATTATAAAGCTGTTTGTTTGTAATCGAGCTAATGATTTAATTGTAGATGTTTATGTTTCATGTGATATAAAGATCTTCAGGATGTAAAACACATTCATCAGTCCTTTAGCTGACTACTCATCGATGCAATATTGTGCTGCTCTCATGTTCTGTATTGGCAGATATTTACTTTTTTTTTTAAATTTGGGTTTGTTTTACCTCATTACATTTTACAATTGGCTTTATTATTTTATGAGTAACTCTAGCAGATTTGGCTTTTTAACATCTGTCCATGATCTGCTAATTGATCACGGAGCAGTTTCCTTGTTCAGTGATCAATGATGTGAGTGTGTGTGAGTGGGGTGGTTAAAGGCAGCAGTGTTTCTGTTATTGGCCTAATGTTGCCATGAAACAAAATAATACATTAAGAAGCATTAAGCTTAAGAAACCTTGCCGATTTTGTAACTTGCTTACTTGCTTATCTCATAGCCCTGCACTTATTTTAGCCATGGAGCAAAAACTTCAGTAGGTAACAGCTGAAGAATGGCAACACAGTGTCTTGGTGGTTAACGCTATGGCCTCACTCAGAGGACCTTGTTGTGCAACTTTTTTCAAGCCACTTGCTACCTGTGAAGTTTTCACAAATGCCCCATGTCTGCCTGGGTTCTCTCCGGTTTCCCGTTCTTCCTCCCACAGTCCAAAGAGATGCAGTTAGTGGCATTAGGTTAACTAGTGATTCTAAATAGCCCATAGTTGTGAATGTCAGTGTGGACAGTTGTCTATCGCTGTGTTATCCCATGTATTTGAAAAACATATAGTTCAATTCAATTCAATTTTATTTATACAGCACCAACTCACAACAACGGTTACCTGTAAGGTAAACACTTTACAATAATATGAAGTTACAAGGTTAATGGTGCCTTACTTTGACCCAAGACCCACATAAAAGACATTATTTATTTCCAGAGTTTCATACATACAAACATACATAAATACAGGTTAAAAAAAAAGAAGGAAATGCCTATCACTTCACTTTAAGATTAGCAAGATAACTAATCAGTCATAGTGCCTCTCTGTGGGGCTATTAAAAAGCACTCTAAATTTGAAAATAGGAAGCTTCTTGCTCTCTTGTCACCTACTCAGTGTCCAGAGAGGCACCTACGCCAACAGAGCTTTGTTGTTTGTCTGCACCTCACAGTTAGCTATAGTTGATATCACTAGAGCAAATAAGTGCAACAAAAAAATATTGGTGTTAACAAGTTTTCTGGAGAAAATCCTAGCATGATTGTAGCCACAAAAAACCAATTAATATCTGCCTCTAGGTGGCACTAGAGATGAAGTGTCGGGATCAACCAGGTTTAAGTAGCCTTAATTGTGCAAACTGCCGTTCAGCTGTTGTGGAGATTTTTCAGAGTCCAACCACCTTAGAGACCTGGAGGGTTTACCTGGAGTGAGACTCTGTGTCTGACTGTCAAAAAAAATCAATTAAAGCAACAATCAATATTATTCAATCATGTCTTTATCAGCCAAAGATCTATTCAGTAAGATAAAGTTAGATTGTCTCGCACATGGCCAAGAGACAAGGTGAAGGCTGTTGCCAACAAAGTCAGCCAAGGACTGTGGTAAAATGTTTTTTAGGTTATTGCTGTTGCAGAGGAAAGTGGTGATGTAATTTTGGAGAGATGATGTAATTGTCTATCAGCTTCATTGCGCTTGTTTAGTACACCCGTTGATTAATTAAGTGCTTCTCTGGTCAGTTACTGGGAGTGAATTGCAGTTAATGTAATGAAGACATCATTGGTCCTTTGGTCCTTTGGGAGATTAAAGTCTGGTTTGGTAGATTTGACTTAGTTTCCATTTTACATGGTTTCATGTCAAATCTGCTGTTGTCAACTAAAAACACAGCTTTTCCCATGAACACAGCTACATGTGTCCTGCCTAACAGAAATCATGAAAACATCTGTTGTGCTCATTGGGCATAATACAAATGCTTTGGAAGTGAATCTCTGTCAGATAGCTGGGTAACGCTTGTGACTGCAATCCTTCTTTATTCAGTAATCCATGACGGCATTGTTGTCACTCCTGCCAGTTTATCAGATGCAGCAGCCTGCTAAAGGAGAGTCTACAGACAGTCTCCTTTTGTGTCCAGCCTTTCACATCATTTGACTGGCTCACTTAATAGTAAAGCAGGAGGACTGTGTGTTTCATTAACCCTCATTTTGCGTGCATACCACAGGTGATGGGTATGCATGAGATGAGATGAATGAACAGATAAGAAACCTGTTTAGAGTTATCAGGTAGGAGTGAGAAGACTCTTAGAATAGGACATCTGTGAAAAATGATGAATTATCTGTTGATCTACTTGTTTGACCAGCTCTTTTCCAGTGACATAAGAGATGGGAGAACAACTGTTGCTTGACTTGTTTCACAACGCCTGTCTTTGCCTCACTGACATCATACACAGTATTATTCTCAAGTAAAACATAACTGACTGTGGACTCATTGCTGTCAGAGCTGTGTGTGTATAACTACAAAATGTTTTAAATAAAAATACACCTGAAGTGTCTTGTTTATGTTCTTGATACTAAAGAGAGGGGATTCAATTACAGACAATAAGTCAGCAAAACTGCACCTTTTCCCCTGGTTTCCAGAGGTGATGGGCATGGTCAGAAGCCCTCCCTCTAGCCCCCTCCCACTCGTCCTCCCGCATCCTCTTGCCGTTTCTCCCCTGTTTGCGAAGGAGGAGTGCGAGTGAGCAAGGAAGAGGCAGGGCACGTCAGCTGTGGGAGTGGAACTCAGACAGCAGGCGAAGAATACAAACACACATTGACATGCACACGCACACACATGCTCAGTCAGCGTAAGTGACACAAGTGCTGGCTCCATTCAGCACTGAGTAGACTGACTCACAGCTCTCCATTAACCAGCATGCCGCATAGAAAGAGGAGTTTCACTTTTGGAGCCTATGGGGGGTAAGAATGAATATCCTACTCATTCCTAGATCAGTCATTCATCTTCACAGAGACGGACATCATGTGTGATTGTATGTGTGCTTGTGTGTCTGTTTCTAGCACCTGCTTTGATGACTCTGCACATTCTGTGTCTGTATTGGTGCTTGCATGTCTGTGCTGCTGGTGCTCTGGAATCCTCTCATTTAAAAAAAACCCAAAAAAACCCCCCAAACAGCTTTTGTCATAAACGTCCTGCTTATTAGTTTGATATCTTTCCATTCCATCCGATACTAATGTTGTTGTTGTTTTGTGATCATTTATTAGGGCATTAAGGTAACTGTGCACAGTAATGGTGAGGTAAAATATAGAGAAGCACAAAGCGATAAGGTGACAAAATCAGTATGTTAAGGTTGAAGTTACTAATTCTATCTATTCCTGTGAATCCATGCTATTGTAATTGTGCGCTATGTTCTCGTCTGTATGAGACTGATTTTTCTTAACGCTCGTCTTTGATGCGGCATTTTATTGTTTGTAAGGAAAGAAATATGTGGAGTACAGTTGAGTGTTTGTCACCGGGTGCTTATGTCCGCAGTGTATTTATTTGGCCCACTTGAGCTTTTACAGGACACTGGGCAGTAGAATCAGCCAAGAATGTTTTTAATGGTCAAAGAGCAGGTGCCCCAGTGCAACTCCATGCCTGACGGTGAAAGCGTTGTATGTGTGTGTGTGCATGTGTGCATGTGTTCTTTGTGTGTGTTTTGAGTATCTTCAATAAAGTAGAAAACTAGCTGAGATGGTCACTGCTAGGCTGAGCGATGTATCAATTTTAGTGAGTGGCTGCAATAATAACATCAGCATGTTTGGCTGTTGGCCATTCAGAGGAGGTATGTTTTCAGGGGCCTTATCTCGGCCTCCAAGAGCCCCAAGGACTGCAGGCTCCAGGTGTCCCATACTTTGTAGCTTAACACTGCTTTTGCTGAATTTGAATGTTTAGTAAGCTGTAAACAAGCTGTGATTTTCCTCTAAGTGAACTGTTTCTAGTGGAAGAGCCAAAATTGTTGATCCACACAACCATATCATATTACCAGTTGCAAATATTTAAACTAACTGTAGCTTTGTTCTTTTTTCAGGTACATAATAGCTGACCTAGGACATGGGGAAGTTAGCCAGATTTACAGTATACTTGTCGAACCAACAAGCTAGTTTAAGTTTTTACACAAATTTTAATTTTAATGTTAGAAACCACTCCTCGTAGAGCAGAAATCTCATGTTTTTTGTTTTTTTAGTTCTGTTTTTGAGTTTATGCATCACAGTCTGCTGCTGCTGCTGCTGTTTAGAGCTTTTCTTACCAACTGTCAAGTATCACTAGTGTGTTCAGTAATGAGCACATTAAGATTTGACACATCCCAGTGAGAAGATAATGGGGTAGAAAAGCAGCACATAAGTGAAGATTTTGCTTTATTATAAGTCTTTTCACTCTCTGTTTTTCATTTTCAAAAGAGAAAATATCAAAGGAGGAAGAGATACTTTTTGGTTTAAATATTTGGTCCCACAACTCTCCTAACTTCTTTAATGAAACTTGAGCAGGAGAAGAGGCTAAAACCTAATCTAATATAACAAAACCTCATATGCAATGCTAAGTAAAATTGCAAATTCTATTCTACATATTTCATTAAGTGTTAATGCTTCATGATAGCCCTGCCCACTCCATTAGAGGAGCCCTAACTCTTCCCTAATTGGCGCTTCTCTTCTTATTTTCAGTTAACAGCTAGTGTAGCTAGAGGAGATTTTTTTGAGGGAACGCACAGCTGGTCAGATGAACCTATAAAGATGTGAAATGTATCCATATATGATTCTACATGCGAAAAAAGTCAAACGCTTTACACTAACCCTTTGCTGTAAGGAGTTCTGGTTTATAACAAGTAGGCTGATGTGTTTGCACTCATTATCCCTAGTTTGTTCCACTCATGCAGTGGAGCATCGATTGAAGACTGAGAAATGTAGATCTGTTCTTGGTATAAAATGAAGCATGTGGTTTTTCTGGTTAGCGTTGTCTTTGAATGTACTGGCATTTCAATAGGTCAGGGTGATTGCTAACGTTAGGGAGTAATCTGCAAGACACCCCACTCCCTGCATCCCATCGGCATTCACTTAGGGGAACCCGATCCCTCAGTTTTCAGCAGATTATTCTTTCTTTGACACAGCATGGTCATAATTTAAGAAAAAAAAAGGTGGGACCACTTAATTAAAGTGGGATTCTTTACCTTTAGTATGTTAGGACGCCCACTTTGATTTCTCTTTTATTCTCTAAATTTCTTTTTCCGAATACAGAAATTACCAGACACTCACATCCTTTAATGTAACTTTATGAAAGTATTCCTTATACATTTTGAGTATTATATATTACTGTTACACACAGGACATATGCTATATGTTACACATACATATGTTTCTGTGTGCCTCACAGAGTTAACCTATGGAATAAACACAGAGACGTGACTTGTTAAATGAACCGAATGCTCTCTCAATAAACCCATTGACAATAGTTTTAGGCAGCCTAAACAATGATGCTGTATGCTGAAGTGTCCCATTGAAAGACTGGAAGAATACTTCTCAATCCTGTTCAAAAACAGCTGAGTGGAAAGACAGGCACTGTTTAGAAATCTGAGCAGACCCCAGTTGCAGTACGTATTCTCTGGTCAGCTGATTTGAAACTGACATTTCTTCAAGTAAACAAGCCAACATCCCCTTTGGAAAAAAATGTTGTTTCACAGTGTGAAATGAAATACTTGATTCACAATAACAGCAAAATTAGCAATCAGTTCTAGTTCAGCAGTAGAAGCTGGAGCTGGTATCATGAAAGAATCTACCATAACCTTCCAGCATATTGTTATTGAAGTGGTCTGAGTGGAAAATAGACACCTGCACCTCATCTGGGGTCAGTTTGTAGTTCTCAGAAGATCAAGCCCATAAGTGAAAATGTGGAGCAGCCACGTTTTTTTCTAAAAACAACAGGTAAACAGTTAAAGTAGTAAAAAGACTATCAATGCAGATGTGGCGGCACATCTTTAACCTACTAAAGTTTTTTTCAGTCCTGTGAAAGCAAAATACAGCACTGACCATTAGACTATGAATTATGAGCTGACCTCCCTGCTCATCTGTTGGGAGGAGCTTAAAAAAAGAGAGGAGAAGGCTTCAGGAGGAGGGCTGACACTCTTAACCTTCTTTAAAAAACAAAAAGCCCCAAAAAACTTGGTTTCTGTTTCTATTGCAGCTTTGACATGAAAAGGGTTTATTTGAATAAAAGTAGCTGTTTCTCATACCTCGTGCTTCTCGAAAAGGGAAAAAAACCCAGCAGCTTTTGTCTCTGATTTGCGATAATCAATTGTCTAAAGCGTGTTATTTAAATTTTTACCGTGAACAATGAGAAGACAATGTAGAGGGGCTGATTTTGTTTGACAAAAGCAAATGTTTGCATGAAAAAGATGATTACAGTGCAAGGCAGAGCTACTTGAGAGCAGGAGGCCATTCAAGTACCGAAAGGGCAGTGGCAAAACAAATAGGAGCAGCAAGGCAACCAGAGGGCTCTTCAGTGGCTGTGTTCTCATATCACCTTGCATATTTACTCTGACATTCTCATTCACATCCACAATGACAAGCCATCTGCTGAGAACAACTGGGAGGAAAGAGACTGACAGAAGCACTGTTAATTATCTAACGCTCACAACATTACCACCAAACTTTAACTTATTAAAAGACCAAGTTCAAACAGGTATGCTGCTTCAATCGTGTTTGAACACATCTCCAACAGAGCACTGTTTTTCACTGATAAAAGCATACAGCACTATAAGGTACACCTAACTAGAGACAGAAAACCTCTGAACAGCAGTAAAAGAGTCCTTTCACTGCAACTATGTTTAGGTTTTAAAGTTTTTTCAAATGTCACCGCTTCTTCTTTGCGCTTTGTTTTGATTTCTTTGTTCTTTCTCCTATTTTTGTGAGAAACTGCAAATGTTTTCAGTTTGATCTAACTGACATACCTATGTCATTTTTTTTCTTTAGTTTCAGCATATGGGGAGTTTCAGCTAAGAAAAGGTTTTGGTGTCTCTATAAACTCCTACACATCAGGAGTTGACCATCCAAACTTGGCACACAGGGGTATCTTACCCAACTGAAGGTTCTTATTTATATCGGATATTATGACATCCTCATGTTGCATAAAAACCACCTGCAAATGGGCTAAAATGACCCATGTGTACCATTTATGCAACATATCAAAACCCTGTCATTTCACGAAAATAACATCTGATTCATATCCTCAAAACTTAGATTATACCTCATATATTATGACACCATTATGTTGCCCGACACCCACCTGGCAACATACTAAATTAACCTTTTTATAGTGGAAAAGGAACCAAAAGGGTTAATTCTTTAAAGTTTTTTTTAAAAACCTGTAACATCAGGCACGTACTGGTCGATTAAAGAAACAACTGGAAAAAAATCAAATTTTTCTGTAAATGGTCTTAAATCTGAACCTAAAGGTTATCTGAAGTGCATGAGGGACTACAAGTGTTGACCAAATCTGATTGTTGTGATTTTTGCATAGATAATGCTCTCTTTATGTAATCAGTGCAGCTACTCCAACATGATGCAACTTAAATATCACTGAGAGGAACATAGGAGGAACAGGTCTGCTATACTTGACTGGTAAATAAAAGGCTTGTCATATGTTTTGATTGTGTGGTAGATGTGCTAAATATTTTGCTACCAATGTGTCTGTTTTCACATACACTGTATCTAACTGTACCGTAGCTAAATGGGGACATTCAGACACTTTACACTGATTAACGTGGGCTGAATGAGCCCATTGACATGAGCTCATTCAGCCCACGCGGGGCTGAGATACAGCACAGTGTCTAGATCTGGTCACGTTCAGCATTGTTTGACAGTGTTTCTCATCACTACTCTACTCGCTGTTATTTCTGCTTAAGGCCTTGTGCGTCTCACTGACTATATTTTTGAGTCGACTTCATATCCTGAAGGATAATGAATCGCTAAATTTAGAGTTGGATATATGAAAACTGTATGTGTTTGTGTAGGTGTTAAGGGTAGAAAGACCTTATTCAGAATAAAGTGAATAGGCTCACATGCTGCATTCATCCAGTCGGCCATGTTTCTTTAGTTTTGGTGGATAAATAGTGGCATGTTGCTTAAGTGGAACACACTTTGCTACAGACTGAAATCGCTCCAAAACTTTTTGATGGATTTTTGAACAGACATTTGTGTTATTTATGAAGCCTTTGTTAAGCCTCCAGTTTTTTATTTTTTATCTTGGCAACAAAGGACTAAAATGAAATTTGCTACACCCTCAGGATGAATAGTATTTATGTTAACATCAGCTGATGGCAGTTGACCTCAATACCAGCCCTAATCAGCCGATTGCTCAGCTGACACCCTTCCAACTGGTAGATCTCATATAGAGTGCACTATTTACGTTGCTTTAGAGTCCTTCCAGTTGCTGCACTTTAATAGTAACTCTCCAGCTGCTCTCCCTGCTTCAGGCCCCTCGTGTCTGCAGATGGCTGTGTAGTCAGGTGTAATCTCCTCTCTGAAATAATGTTAATCGAATATAGCCTTAGTTATATTCACTGACTGTATCTAAAAGGGCATCTGAAAAGTGAAGCCAGTGAAGCCAGTGCAGAAGTGCTGTAAACATGTATTCTTTCCAGTGGCCTGCAGAGGCTGATTTTTCTAGAAATATAAGAACTCTGCTTATATAAAAGTCTATGGAATAATAAAACCTGTCCTCATGAATTGCAAGATTCATTTAATACACCTTGGTGTTAGCTTTGTACGCCACTATGGTCCCTGTTAAAATCACAGTGAACCAAACAGCAAGACTTTCTTTTCAAAAGCAAGTTTTTTTTGTGCTTTGTTTTGTTTTTTTCTGCTACCATATGAGCATACAGTAGCCCTGGGTTTCTTCGTCACACCCACACCTGATTAATCACTTTGGGTTTCAAGGTATCAAGAGTGCAACTGTCAAACAGAAGCGCATTAATCACAGTGGGTATCAACCCTTTAGTACAGTGTGTGGTTATACTCAGTATTTAGTGCAACTAATCAAATGTTATCCTGCAATCAAGGTGCAAACAAGGTGTATTCTTTATTCAACTGATAATAGGATAAGATGGTTAAGATTTGTGAACTTACTGTCAAAGGACTTCAGTTATTCCCAACTCCTGCAGGGTGAACTGAGCGTAACACTGCCCATGACTCCATTAGAATTTACTGCAGCCATAAGGAATTAGAATGATTTCTGTGTAAGCTGGAATCACTGGGGTCATGTTTTTTTTAGCATTAGTAGAAGCAAAATCTGTTCCTACAAATCACTCTTGTTTATAATCTGTGTTTTAAGGTACTGACTAACAGCACTGGCCTTATTCTTTATCGTTATGCGTTCGTTTCTATCAGTATGTTGTTGTTGTTTTTCTACTGGTGACAAGTACTTTTGGGGTGTTTGTGCTTGACCTCCATCTCGATTATGTTAAATTTACAGTGCATCTCATATTTAAGATATAGAATTAAAATTGGAAGAACATGTTAATGCAGCAGATTTGTAGCTGAACAACAAACTTCTTTGCTTTAAGCTGGATTTCCTCCAGTCTAACTCCTTAGCCTTGTCTGCTGACCTACTTGCCACCAGCAGTGTTGCTGAATTTTATATACATACATACATACACCACTGGCTTAAGCTAATTCTTTGTGAAGAAGTGAAGGAAATGTTTAAAAGTTTAGCTGGAGATGAGAAGAAACTGCAAGCTGCAGTTAAAGTCAGATTAAGTTGAAATAACTAATTGTCGAGTGTGACAGCTGCTGACAAACTCATGACCTCGGGTTTCCGCCTTGAGACTCCTTTATCCCTCCTTGATGTTTGTTTCCATGGTAACCCATTTGTGTGTATGATACCTAGCTGAAAGCATACAGGAAGCATTAAAAAAAAATATTTGGTTGTATTTGGCTCTGACCTCCTGAGCTTTAATTCCTGTCTGCACTGTGATGGGCTGACAAATTCACTAGTTAATCTAATTTATCTCGCTCAGTTTTTTAGAAAATAAAATCAAAACAGGGATATTCGCAGTCTTTTCACACTGAGATTTGAATGTGCAAAATATGACTTATGACACTAAAACGCATTAGCACAGGTATATTTATTATGGCACTTTTGTCCTCTCTAACCGTGACAGAATATTCTTTGTTTTGCTGTCACGGCTGGGATTTTGTTCCTGACTGTTGTCCTGCCCAGTGCATCTATACTTTATTTCTTTTACAAAAAGGCTTATTTGATTAGTAGAAATGTGATTTCCAATAGTGAAATATCATATGCATAACAAACAGTAGTGTTTTGAATTCCTATAAGCATAATAATGTTACTATGTTCAGTCAGTTGGGGACTTTTAAAAGATGATCAGATTGAGTTTACTTGTTTCCTGACTAAATCCCAACAGCTCATAGTCTTTGGTGTAAAGGAAAATCCCTATAGAAGGTGCACCATCATATTCTTTCCAGCACAGGACAGCTAACAACATGTTAATTTCATAATCAGTAGGTTTGATGTGTCTGTTCTTCCTCCGACCTGGTACGTCTGTAGGAGGTCTAAGCTGCTGGGTGCCATGTTTTGTGGTCCAGCTAAGGTGAAGTTTGATTTTCAAATCTTCTGCATTTGTTTTGGACTCTCTGTTTCGGAGGCTTTTTCCAATAATCTCGACACGCCCTGGTTGATTTCATTTAATGGGAATTCAATGAAACCAGAGAACCAGGGTGAGCAGCACAGGGTGAGGTTGAGGAAAATGTTATTCTTAGTGATGCAGCACATATGAAAACAACTTTAGCCGCTTTACAAGAGCACAGCCGATGGCTCACGAGCCCTATTCGTCTCTCCTAAGGACCAGTATGAATTCCACTTAAGACGGAGTGCTGATTTATCTACAGACACGTGTCTGTTAAGCTCGGTGAAATCAACACTGGTGGTAGATTTGAGATAGAACGGCACCACATATTCCATCTGGGTGCCATTATCTGTCACTTGAAGGCCTGGGGCTGAAAATGATGAGTGATCTTCTGCACTGAGGGGAATCAGGCGAGAAGCTACTGTAACAACACAAGTCTGTTGATTCGTGACTCCACAGTGCAATGAACAAACAAACCCCCCCAGGGCTTGTTTCCTCTCAGTAAGGCAGTTTTCTAAGAAGGAGGAAGCTTTAGGCTTTCATTTAGTTTTTGAGAACTTCTCATAAACAAAAGAAGAAGTACTTTTTTTTAAAAAAACCCTTGGTCCTTAAGTTACCTCATTGGGGATTTTTAAAAAAATAATTAATGGAATGAAGAGACCTTTTTATATAATGGAAACTGGACTTTCTTCCTCAGAATGATTTGTGAGCTGTGTGCTCATGATTTTTGGCCTAGGACTCTTAGTATCACATTTTAGATCAGTCTGTTCCCTTTTTAGAAGACTTAAATATCTCAAACTGATGGATTGTCATAAATTTTTATATAGACATTTATGGTTCTCAACACCAGGTTGACAATTTTTTACTGCCAGCTCCTGCTGAAGGGTTATGATACTGTATTGAGCCATTCATGTTTACCTAAATATAAATAACGAGACTAGTAAAATGTATACACTTATCTAGTAATATAATAATATAACAAATATAGCACATATAAGGAGTTTGACTTTACAGTGCCACCATCTGGTCAAAATTTCTATATTGTCAATGCTATTTAACAATATCTGCTATAGCTCTAACATTCTCCTCACCTTCAGCTGAAGTTTGTAGTTAGTGTTAAATGCTAAGTAGCAACCCGAGGCATTATACACTGTAAGAGTGAACATAGTCAAAATGCTAAAAAAGGTCCATCCACAGCTTTACAAGGGTAGCTACTGTGGCATGGTCATTTTCTGTGTGCTTCTCTATTTTTCATAGAGTAAGAGTCACTTTCCAGAATTGCTCGATCCTCCGGGTGTTGCTGTGCCATGCACACTAATCATCTCCACGGAAGGATGAGTAAGAGTTCTAAACCATGGTGGCCTTATTGGCAGATACAGAGTGCGAGCAGGCAGAGACCCAGCTCGGGGTTTCGGGATGTCTCCTTTCTATGTCATGAGAGACACAGTCAGAAAGGAGAGGGAAAATATTGGCTCATTTGTATCTATTTTGGACTGTCAGGTGATGTATCATCTTTAGCATTGCACAGGAAAGCATGTAAAATACTATAATGTATATATGTATATTTTTTCTTACTCTTTTCTAACCACACAAGAGAAACATCTGCAGCTTACTCACCAGAACCAAATATTCACCTTTTAGACACTAAACTTAAACGCTGTGCCCCAGGAAAAGCTGTAGTTTTTTGTTTGTGAT